>JBBMFX010010360.1:0-12973 GCA_037832545.1 Rhabdalestes septentrionalis | reverse complement strand
ACACACACACACACACACACACACACACACACACACACACACACACACACACACACACACACACACATACACACCTTTTTATAACTCCCAGCAGCATATGATCTTCTCCATGCATCGTATTCTCTGGTCCAGTCCAGCGTTCTGCAGTTCATTATCGAAAGCAACGGAACAAATTTCCTAGGAATCTAATCTGCTACCATGAGCGCACGCTGAAGACAGGACCATTTCTTTCTGCCCCTTTGGAGTTCTGAGGTTTGGTTACAGCACTGACAACATGCTCGGAATGGTAAAAGCTATAAGACTCACTGAACCATAAAAGCCCTTATCCATGTGCAGTCTTTTTTATGCCACACACAACACTTACACACATACACACAGTGTGAGTGACACAAATGCAGCAGACTAACAGCCGCAGATAAATTCCCTCCAATCTTCTGGCTAATAGCACAGCAGTGCTGCAGACTGCTAGAGGGGAAAGGGATGTACACAATGTGCACTCTGGCCTACAAACTCCAGTATCAATTTCCCTCTCACATAAACACCAAATTTATTTGTTAGAGGCCTCCACCAACTGCCTGATACACTACAAACCCTTATAACAGTACAGACGCACATACACACACACATACACACACACACACACACACATGCATGCACCAGGGAAAAAAGCTTCTAGAAGGATTTGCTTGCCTTATTGCATGATCAGTACTTTGTTGTTAGTCTCTCTCTATCTCTCTCTCTCTCTCTCTCTCTCTCTCTCTCTCTCTCTCTCTCTCTCTCTCTCTCACTCTCCCCCTTTTTTTGCCCCCTCTCTCTCACTCTCCCCCTATTTCTTTCTGCTTCTCTCTGTCTCTCTGGGACAGCTTTGATTGAGGTGACCACCTGCTGTTAGACATCAGACTATAAAATAATAAAAATCATCTTTCCCTCATGACTGTGTGTTTGTGTGTGTGTGTTTGTGTGTGTTTGATTTAAGAGTAAATATAGTGAAGGTTACCCTGCCCCCTTTGTAAAAGCTCCATGCAGACTACCTTCAACAGATGATTAGCATGCTAATCTGCTTGCGCATGTGTGTGTGTGTGTGTGTGTGTGTGTGTGTGTGTGTGTGCCATGTGACACATAATGAATAACTCTCATTGTAGGCCGGCAGCAGTGCAGTCAGGCTGCTCCTCAGACCCGTGCTTCATATCAGATATGCTGCTTCTCCACCAGCTCCCAATAAGCAGAGCAGAGGCAGAGCACTGAAATAAACAAAGAGAGATGAGTAATCAGCTGAAGTGGACTCATCACACACTTCTGTTTCTCTGCCAGGAAGCCAGGAAGACCTGAGAGAAGTCAGGACTAAATAAATTGGTTTGACACTTGAAGGATTTCAACTGTATTCAGGCTGAGAACCTCTGGCCTGGTCTGACGATGTCTGGTCTGTGGTGGTCTGGTAGAATCTAGTCCGGTTCAATCCAGTCTGATGTGGTCTGGTTTGCTTCAGTCAGGTCTGGTTCAGCCAGGTCTGTTTGGCCTGATTGGTTTTGGCCAGTCAGTCTGTTCTGGCCTGCTCTGGCCTTGTCTGGTCTGGTAGGGTCTAGGCCAGTTAATTCTGGTTTGATCTGGTTCGGTTTGGTCAAGTCCAGTTCAGTTCAGCCTAGTCTGTTTGTTTTGGTTCAGTCTGTTCTGGTTTGGTCTGGTCTTGCCTGGTTTGATTCATTCTGGTCTAATCTGGTCTGGTCTGGCCTAGTCTGGTCTGGTAAGGCCTGGTCCAGGGGCGTAGCACAGGGGGGGTGGGGGGGTGGGGGGGATTCAACCCCCACTTTTGCTAAAATGGTATTCCATCCCCCCACTTTTGTCAGATTATATTGTATTAAATTGATTAAATTGTATTTTTAACTTGGCATCCCTATCTCAGAACCCCCCTACTTTCGGAAAGCTTGATGCGCCCCTGGCCTGGTCTGGTCCAGTCTGGTCGCATTTGGTCTAATCTGGTCTAGTCTATAATAGCATCTCTTGTGAATCTTCTCTGTGGGATGTGTTTGAGCACCAGATAATTAAGCACAAGCTCATACATCTGTCAGAGGTATCAGTCATTTTGCCTAATTTTCACACGGTGGCCACAATATTAGAAACACTTACCTTACAAGCCTGATAAACCTGATTTAACAACGATAATGTTAAGTACTGTTGTGTGTTTGAGGAGTGAAAATGGCCATACTGGATCATCAGCTGAGATTCTGGGAAGTCCTCCAATTCAACTCATCAGTGAAAAAACGGCTTTAGTGGACCTGGGATGTAAATGAGCAGAAAAAAACACCAATGTGTCTTAGACTACCGGCCTTAGGGGCTCAAAATGATAACCTTCAAGCAGCCCTCAGATGAGACCAAAAGTAAAAAGTAACCTCTCCTCTTAACAGAATGAGAAAGCACAGTGAGTATTAGTATGTACCGAAAAGCTCTAAGGTCCAATAACCAAGCTGTCATGTCACAACACTTCCAAGAACCTGCAATAAAATACAAGACGAAAGAGAACAGTCAATTCACTTTGGTTTCACTTGTAAACCAACTTTAGCTTCCTACTCCAACAGAACGAGGCCATCCAGAGCAAGAGAAAAGTCAACACGTGTTAAAATGATAATTAATAGAAGAGGAAAACTCCAATTACTCATTATCAGTCTTGCTGAATCCATGCATGTATTTAGAAAAAACTATGCTGATCTGTGCTAGTAGGGCCCACCACTGAGGTTCGCCCCCCTCCATCTTGTATCACTTCTCCCTGCCTCTGCAAGATTAATTGCCAAAATATGAATATTAAGTAATCTGATTTCATGTTTTCTTGTGTGTTGAATTATAAATTAATTTACAGATTTGTACAAAATACCCTCATTGAATTCAGTGCAAACAGTTTGACTCTCTGTGTCGCTGGACAAGAGTCATCCCCGACTCCCCGTAGGTTTTTGGAATTGACCCACTATCACTAAAATCTGTGACCACTGACTGATCTGATGGTTATGCAAAAATATGTAGCAGCAGGTGGAATGCATTCTCTAATTATGAGCCAGCATATGTGATGAAATGGAAAAAAAACACTAAAATATAACAATTATAGCAAATGTGTCCACTTTGTAACTATCTTGGACCGTTATGTCCAGACACACACAAGCAGGAGACTTGAATGGGGAAACTGCCAGTTCAGTTCAATTTAATTCAATCTAAAAACCAAAATATTTATTTATCCCCCAGGGCAACTGAAGGCGAGCAGGTTAGCAATCAATAAACAGACCACGAAAATATTGTGATAACACAAAAAGATGTTGCTGCTTCTCTCTCTCTCTCTCTCTTTCTCTCTCTCTCTCTCTCTCTCTCTCTCTCTAATAATACAGTGACTATACATATTTGAAGTGACTGTATGTATACATAAATGCGCAAATATATCCCTACACCCATGCGTACCCACACATACTGTATATAGATTTACATACATACATAAGCATAAATTGTCTATCTCCCAACAGGCAATAGATACAATCTAATTAATTGCTTTCCAATGGACGCAGTGAATAAAATGTCCATTACATTTGACTTGCTTTCTATTTAATTTCATTTTAACTTCAGTATGACAATACTGGTACCTTGTTCAGGGTTAGCCGACCATTTTTATTCACCACTCTGATGGTTCATGGCATAAACTCAAATCTCCTCCTGTTTGTTTTACATACAGGCTATCTCAATTTGAATAAAGATCTGAATCAGAATAAAGATCCCATACAGAATAAAGCTGCCCAAGGGATCTTTGAGTTAGCCCAGTCATTTTAGATCTAAGTTTGACAACACCCTTTTCTTTAAATGGAGAATAAGACATTGTAATGAATCTTTGGTATAAATTACGTACACAGTAGAGACGCTGCTGGGACATTTTTTACATCTGTATTTTCCCAACATTTGTAGGCCTGGACTTTTTTTAAATATTGATACCATCACTTACAGTTAACAGTTTTGCTGGAATAATCGATTAGTTTGCTTTAGATTTAAAAAGATCTCTCACACCATTCTCCAAGACAAATTTGCAGATAAAATTGGACAAAAGTAAAATAAATGGATTCAAATAAGACTTTTTCAGGATGTTCCAGCTTGCAAACTGGCTCCACATTTATGACTTTTTGTAATGAATGACAAAACGATCTATTATGCGGCGAATGTATATTATAATTCATGTTTCAACGATTACAACCCATCTCCTCTGATAACGATGCTTCCATACTCTGCCTGCTTCATCTTGATAGGCAGTTTCAGTGTTCGGAAGGTCACTTTCAAAAACGTATTCAGTTACATATTACTGATTAGCTTAAAATTGTAATCCATGCCAGGCTAAAGGGGGCTGCACAAGCTCAGTAACGTATTCCGATTCCATTACCCTCCATTACATTTTAATTACTTTCCATTTAAAGGCTATATATTGACGTTATGATTTGCTCTGTTTCCATCTGCCCTACCGGAGGCCACGCATGACATCTCACATTTCACTATTTGCTCCCTGCTTGTGCTCTCCCTCTTTCTTTTTTATTGCAGGGACGAGAGGGAACCAACAACTCGAATATTTCCACCATGTTGCGAAGTTTTTATGTAATCCCAAGTAATCACATTATTTGTTCAAAAGTATCAATAATTATAACTGATAATCAGTAACATATAATAACAGATTATTATATTTTTTTAATATGCATGGTCTGTTCTGGTCCAGTCTGATATGGTATGGTCTGATCTGATCTGATCTGATCTGATGTGGTCTGGTCTGGTCTGGTCCAGTACACTGTTTCTGCTCTGGTCTGATCTGATCTAGTCTTGAATGATCTAGTCTAATCTGGCCTGGTCTAGTCCAGTGTGTCTAGTCTGGTTTGATCTGATCTGGTCTGGTCTTGAATGATCTAGTCTAATCTGACCTGGTCTAGTCCAGTGTTTCTAGTCTGGTTTGATCTGATCTGGTCTGGTTTTGAATGATCTGGTCTAATCTGGCCTGGTCGAGTCCACTGTTTCTGGTCTGGTCTGATCTGCTCTGGTCTTGTGTGATCTAGTCTGATCTGGTCTGCTCCTATCCCATGTATCTGCTCAGGTCTGGTCTCCTCTGGTCTGGTCTCACATGATCTAGTCTGGCCCAGTACAGTGTTTCTGGTCTGGATTAATCTGGTGTGGCTTGGTTAGGTCTGGTTCAGTCTGTTCTGTTGAGGTTTGGTTTGGGGGCCATGATTGCTGGCTCACATTTCACCATTCGCTGTCCACTTGCGCTTTCCATCTTTGTAGGGAAGAGAGAGAGCCGCTTGAAAAATTCCAGTGAGGTTTTTCCTCTGTGAAAAAAGGGGAACGTAATCCCAAGTAATCACCTTATGTCTTCAAAAGTATCAATAATCTGATTACTGTCTTTTTAACTGTAACTGTAACGGATTACAATTTTTTTTTATATGTTAAACGTTTAATCCTGTTACATGTATTGTGGGGCTCCACAGAACTGCCTGGAAGCCTGGAGCTTTTCTGTACTCATAGCCACATTAGCTTTCTCGGGTGAAGAACTCTTTCAGCTGCCCAGGGTTTTTTTTATATAAACACAGAGGACTGGATATTGGATTAGGTAGGCTTGGGGGCTACAGGCTCTGGATGAGATAAATACAGTGATCCAAGCAGCTCTGTCTTTAGGACTGTAACTAACAGCAGGGGGTGCACAGTCAGGATAGGCAAACCAGGACAGTGTATATTTCATCAAGGGAGGCCTTTGGGACCTCTAGCCCCAAATAGGGGCCCCAAAGGTCACCCTTGATGAAATATGGATGTCCACAGCCGCCATACACTGACAGTATGTTCATCTGGACTAACATTAATTACATTTTAAGCACCACCCCCCATTGACATTTTATGAACCCCCATTTTTTTTTCAATAATATTTATATCTGGGGACCTTCAGGGTTTAGGATCACTACATTAAGAGTTGGTTAATTTTGTATGTGTAGCGTATGATGTTTAGATAAAAGGGTGGGAATTCATTCACCCACTATGTCTGATCTTTGTTATGTCGGGCTGCCCTATATTGCTCCAACAGTAGTCTAAACTTAAACACTCCTTATAACTTAAGCATAAGGAATAGGTGGCTGTAGACCAATGACCTCGATATCTACAACAAGTCTAGTACAAAGAAACAATTTATTCCATGATATGGGCCTGATAGTACTCAGTAATATATTTTGGGTTGGTCAGACAATAGTGGGCGCTAAGACTTGATTCCAAACTGGGCTCCTATGGAGATTTATTTCAAATTTAAATGTGACTTATGTTAAAACTGCACAGACAAACAGAGACAAGAACAATATAAAATGTAAAGTCTAAAATAAAAGTCTGATAAAAACTCTGCAGAAATTCTTTGAAAAATATTCTATATTAAATATGCATCAAACACAAATTCTGGGCTAAAAACATTATAGAAAAATAACTTATGACTAAGTAAATTACTGGGGAAAAAAATAGTAGTTTGACACATGCTACTGCTACACTAATGGACATAATCTGTAATGACATGTTTATAGCATTGTTTTATGAAGCAGGGTGTGGCCATTTATTTAATTTACCCCCATTCATTGTGTCTGGAAACTTACAAACCTTTCAAATGTCTATCCAATAAAACTAATCAATTGTACCATAATCAATTGTACATTCAGCCAAGTAACGGAGTACCTGGTACACTTCAGTTTTCTTACAGTTTATGGTAGGTAATCCCAAAACCTCGTCCATGGACTTTAACCAGCAGAAAGTCTTTCTGTCAGAGTTCTGAAAAAATGTATAAAATAATAAGTAACAAGTTATGCCTTGTTGGGGAAAAGGGTGAGGTTTTGCATTGGGTATATTTATTAATTAGGGCTTGTTTCATGATTGGTTAGTTTCCTACCACTGCTGAAAGTTCATTTAAATGCTTAATGGCCTCAGCCCTTTCATTCAGAAGAGACTAATTCATTCCACTATTTGCTACTACAGAGATCAAATGGCCTTTAGTAACCCCAGCAGATCTCATTGGACATTTATTTTGGTCCTAAAACCCAACGGTCCATGACGTGGTCCATATAACTGGATCAAGCATTCAAACGGCTCTTTGAGTTATGGCTCTGTATGTAATATTTTAAAAGGTTAATTTGGACTAACTGGACTAATGTAAAGCTTATGGAAGCTTGTTGACACATTCCGAAAAGTTATTCATTAAAGGTTCGCCATCTTGAAGCATTTTTCCGTTCTTTTGTCCATTTTTATAGATGACAGAAAATAGAAAACACATGCAAGCCTTTCTGAGATTACTCACCAAATTTAAGACAAGAATGTGATGAGGGTGCAGGACCAATTATTGTTAGCTACATTTAAACTTGTTAGCTACATTTTAATGTACCAAACAAGTAATGACTAAATCAAGATTCAAGATTCTTGAACCTTGGGTCTTGATTTAGCATGATGCTAACTAGTGGATCATTACTTGTTAGCCACTTTTAGCCTCATAGGTTCAATGCAAAGTTACAGACACACAAACTACATTACAGAAAAACAACAAACATGTCTGACCAATTGTGTATGTTTGTCCAAACTGCTGCTTTAAATCCAGGAGAAGGGCAGCAGGCAACATTAATTCAGGTACAGGCACAGTCAGACGCCCGGCTGCAGGGGACAGCCCTGTAAAGAGCAAAGAATTTAGCAATTAACAGCAATCGATAACATGCAGAGAGTTAAATAAGGTTACCATCAGAGGCAGCATGGAGCTGGAAGCCAGTCAGGTGCTGGGCCGACAGCCAATCAGCTCGCTCCGTCGCCTAGTTGCCAGGCAGATTCGTCCATCTCCCAGCCAGTAATTGAGTGGGGGGAGGCATCCAGGCAGAATTTAACAGAGAGAGAGGAGTATATGGTAGCTGTGGTGAAACTCTTTATGAGAAGTCAGTTTTTAATGGTTTTTGATGTAAGTGATGGCGTACACACACACACACACACACACAAACACACAGACAAGGAGAGAGTTTTAGCAAGGGGCCGAGGGGGTCATCAGCCACATCCTGCGTGATAGCCTTTGTTTGCTCCTGAGTAATTTCAGCCTGATGGCTGACAATACACACATTCTCTTCACAAACACACACACACACACACACAAACACACACACACACACACACACACACACACACACACACACACTCACACACACAAACACACATACACCCACATCCCCCTTCTGGCCAAATCTGTTCAGTATTCATGGGGAGTGTAGCACAAGACAGCATGGGACTGCTATGAGCTCAGAGGTGAGAAGAGAGAAAGGAGTGGGAGAGAGAGACATAGAAAAACACCAAGAGAAAGAGAGAGAAAGAAAGAGAGGGGGTGAGAGAGAGGGAGGGTCAGGACTGGGCAGGCTTTATGACTGGCTGAATTACAATCCACTTCCTATTCCCGCGTAGCATCAGACACACTATGCGAATATAATCATCCCCCATCTCCCAGACAGTGTCGGCACCTGAGAGGAATACATACCGGGGGTCTCCCTCTTTGTCTCTCTTTCTGTTTTCTTTTCTGTCCCTTTAACCTTTCTATGCTTTCTTTTCTCTCTCATCTCTTTTTTGTCTCTAACTCACTTGCCCCGAATGTCTTTCTCTCCCTTTTTCTCTCTCTCTATTTTTAACTCTCTGTCCCATTTTGTTTTCTTCTGTCTTTCCCTTTCTCTCTGTCTCTCTCAACCTCTCCCTCTTTCTCTCTCTCAGACTTTTCTCTCTTGTCTGTCTTTGTTCCATTTTGTTTTCTTCTGTCTCTCTCTTTCTCTTGCTTTCTTTCTCTCCCTGTCTCTCTCAGTCTCTCTCTTTCACTCTCTCTCTCATTCTAGCTAATCATATAAAAGGAGGAATTATTATGTGGAGGGAGGGTGTTATGCACAAAAATTGTATAATGTATATTATTTATACTGCAAAATATTCTGCTTATATTTTGGAGGGTGCCGGCAACATATAACAGTATATTGCAGTTGTGTGGGGGTGGTTGAGGAAAAATAGATGGAAATATATATTTTTAAAACTCTCTGACCCGTGAGCATATTGCACTGTGAGGTTATTGCGCTGGCTGTATTATGTGATTTGGGTGCATAATGCTCTCTCTCTCTCTCTCTCTCTCTCTCTCTCTCTCTCTCTCTCTCTCTCTGTCTTTGTTTCTCTCTCAGGGCCGCTGCTCCAGAGAGAACTGTAAGTACCTGCACCCTCCGCCACACTTGAAGACACAGCTGGAGATCAATGGCAGGAATAACCTGATCCAGCAAAAGAATATGGCCATGCTCGCACAGCAGATGCAACTGGCCAATGCCATGATGCCTGGCACGCAGCTGCAGCCTGTGGTGAGATATATACACACACTCACACACACTTATATGTGCCATATATTATACACAGTATCTGTGCAGGGGTCCTCAAACAGTCCTTATTTTCCACAAGTGCACAAGAACCCCGTTGGGCCTAAACTTTACTGTTTCTGACACATTTGCAATGCAACTCTCTTTTGTTATTGTGGTCTTTACATTTTCTTGTTTTAGTTTCTTATTTTTTTATCAGCATTGTTTAACCATGCAATAAATACATAACACAGCTAACTTGTTAGCGATGTCCTGGTACACCTTAGCATTGCTCAAAACGTTAACAGATCCCACTGAAATGTATCTTTAGCCCAAATTGATGGTGATGTACTTTGTCTGCTTCCCAGCTGGTAGTGTGTTTCTCCATTGTTATTTATTTATTTATTTTTACTCAGACGTTAAAAACCAATGGCTTCTTTAAAAGCCCGTTTGTTGTCATGACAACGTCGCTTGACCAATAATAAAGCAGCGACCCAGTCATTTTGGGCCGTCCCATTAAGTAGCTTGGGTACAACCTGTAGGTGAGTTGTTTTTAGCTATTCGTTGTTATCCAACGTCAGTACCTCAATAATATTTGCATGGCTGAATGCAATCAAATCCTCACCGCAATGATTAAAAAGCTGTTTCGCTGTTGCTAAAAAGCAGAAGCTGTTACTGCAGCAAAGCATCAAACATTATAGTGTATAATGCAAGTCCTAAATATGTACAAAAACAAGTACACACACACACACACACTCAATTCCATCCCCACTGATGTACTTGCATTCCTTAGAAAGCACTATGAACATCTTCCAGCGTTATGACCATCACATCCAAATGAGATTACAGGTATACATTGACAACAGATATGAGACTCATATTAGATACACTGTACTGATATACTGTGTAACAGTGGCAAACCATGGACATTAGGAATGGGCCTTCAGTTCACACCTCACATTTTCTTAACCATCTTCTTGTTTGGAATTTCCAAGTCTGGTCGATAGTGTATAAAGCAATAGTGACATGCACATTTTAAACTGACACAAATTACAAAAGCAATAACAAGAATAAAAATGATGTGGTCTTTTTTCCATGGCTGTATGTGAGTTTGTGTGCTGCATTTCTACAGTGACTCTCTCAGTAAACAGTCACTCTAGAAATGGCATAAAGCTACAAAGGCAGGTCATTTCTTGGCTACTAGTTCTCAGTTGAAGGGTACAGCTATAGTATAAATAACACTTTTCAGGTTTCTCAACCGATCAGATTGGGTTGCATGATTGCTAAGACAGAATTCTTTATACAATAGCTGTTCTTAAACGAATGACATGTTCACCATTACAAAATCATTGTACCTCATGTACAGATTTGAGACCTAGCTGTGTCTCCTTGGTCCATTTCTTGCCCCCTCAAATTGGTGCTACATTGTCTACTGAGAGCTGGGAGTGACGTTGACTAGAAAAGAGGGTCTGACATGGCAGAGGAAGACTAAGAGCCAAGAGGCCTCTTATCCGGCGAGCTGTAGGCAGTGAGCTAAAGCAAGAGCTGTCATCACCGAGCTGTTCCTGCACTGCAGGACCCAGGCTAGGAGACGATAATCCACCCTGACACTTTATCGGTCAAACTTGGGGCAGTGCCTACTTCAAACTTAGCATCTGGCGGGCCAGGAACTCGGCGGGTGTTCACCCTCAGACCAGGTGTTTTAAGCTGAAACATCACCAGTAGCTACACTGTTGTTGTTACATTGTTGGGGATACTTTTTTGTATAAAGAGGGGTGTTTTTGGGTCGGTCCCAGACAGGGATTAGGCCTAGTCTTGGACTACCCTTTCTTTTCAATGGAAAATCTCTATAACACTACATAATCCAGGACTAGGCTTAACCTCCGTCCAGGAAACCCTTAGGGTTTAATTCTAATGAATAAAGAGAGGTTTGTGTATGGTCATACAAAAGTGAAATATAATTAGCGTGACTGCATATGTTTCATCATTATAATTTTTATTCCACCCATTTTTTGGTGCTGCTTTGCATCAAAGCCTGTATTGAACTTTGGCAAAATGTCAATGTCAAAACATCAGTTAACATCTCCTGCAGAGTACGTATATGCAGATTTCTAATCGGTTGATCTGGGGTCGATTATTGATTGTTTGAAAATAGTTTTTGCGGTCAAGATGCCTCTGTAATATATGGGGAGAGACAACAGACCATGGTTGAGTCTCCTTTAAAATGTATGTCAGAGAGAGAGTCCATGGCATCGCAGCTAATGCGGCTGGATTAACAAAATATGAAGAAACACAACATGGATAAAAGCACACAAAGTAAAACACAGACTCATAAACAGATATCAAGAGACTGAGATTGTTGCGGTTTCATTAAAAGTAACATGGCTACATGTTCAGCCATCCTGAAACATCAATGGCTCGGTAAGAGACAGCAAGTTCACAGGGATAGTGCTTAGCCACTGAATGAAGAGGATCAATGTCACATTCATTTTATTTTCTAATACAAATTGTTTTGCCCATTAAAGCAATATTGTCAGATAGGATCACCAAACTTTACACCAGTGTAGCATGGAGGACAAACCCAAATGCGGAGTCACACAAGCGAGTAGGTAGTTCACATATCTTGCTATTAGGACTCACTCCTAAAGAGTACAGATTCCCACAAGAATCCACGTTCTCACTCACACACACTGAGAATGGAATTATGTTTGGTCCTGAAGAGAAGAGAGTCAGCATGAAAGGGTAGAGATGTGACGTGCCTCATTTAAGGTGCCTCTTGTACGACACATGCCCCGAGTTTGTGACAAATATACTGATTTTATAGCAACCAGCTGCTATAAATCTAATGATAAGATATTTTTGTATATAAATACACAAACATTATGCATGGACCTCTTGTTGGTAGCCTCTTCTTATGTCCTTTTCTGTCACTTGAGTAATTAATTCTCTCCATCACAAGGATGTAATTGTTATAACAATTTAATATCAGATATGAGCCTCATTTAAATAACATTCAGCATCCTAGCAAGTTTCCCACAGTGTTCACCAGCCAATGAAAGATAAACAAACATTTTGAAACTGTAGAGGATCTGAAAAATCCACATCACAGCAGGTGTTTTATATCCCAAATTCAAGGCCCCTCATCAGAAAGCACTTTCCCTTGTCTCTGCCCCAAAAATTTAGAACTGCTGTAGGAAGGGGAGACATGTTTCCAGCAGATGTGGTGTGCTTGTGGTCCCTTTAAAGTGCTCAGGGAAGCTCACACTTTAAAGTTTGAGTGAGTGCTGGACGGTTTCGATTAACCTGCCAGAGGCGCAGGGCTCTGCGTCACGGTGTGTGGTATTAAAGATCCTGGGCCGAGCTCTTCGGTTCCATTTCACATGTGCTTTTTAGAACAATCAGGGCCACAAATGCTGGAGGAAAGGGATCAAAAAGGTATTGTGAACGCGGCCTTAATTGCATATTTGGCCCCGTTCGGCTCAAACACAGCAAGAACAATCTGTCCCTCAGGGCCCCTCCAGCTCTCTTTGCAGGTACATGAACAGCACTATGTATTTCTTTTTCTTTCTCACTCTCTCTCTCTCTCTCTCTCTCTCTCTCTCTCTCTG
>JBBMFX010010330.1:0-12974 GCA_037832545.1 Rhabdalestes septentrionalis | reverse complement strand
CTACTACTACTACTACTACTACTACTACTATTAATAATATTAATAAACTCATTTTCAGGCAAAAGGACAAAGAAAAGATGGTCAGTGTTGTCATTGACAAAACTCATTCTATTTGGTAAACATTACAGAACCTGGAAATGGGGTTTGTAACAGTAATGAGTAATAATACTAATAAATATAAAATATTACTATTAATTAAATGATTTACTAGTAACCAGTTATGGGAATAACGGCGCTATAAGTAAACGGCGTTACTAACGGCGATGATTTATTCAGTAACGAGTAATCAAACCAGTTACTGTTTCCCCCGTTATAACGCGGTTATCGTTACTGACAATAAAATGCGCGTTACTATAACTGAGAACACTGAAGCGGTTTTCATGCAGCAGCATCTCTCTCACTCATCTCTCTATCTCGTGTGTGTGTGTGTGTGTGTGTGCGGCCGGGACACATAACCAGTGATGATGATTGGTGGGTCTGTACACGTGGTGTAACTGGGAATGCAATGATTGGCTTAGGTTAAGTATATTTCTATGGTTTGCCAATCAGGCAGAGTAGGCGGTTCTACACGGGCGCCAGGCTCCCTCATGGCCCCCCTGCTCTGAACAGCCAAATATTTAAATATAATTTTTAATCTCGACATGCGCTGGCTCGAAGAAAGAAACTACACGAACTACTTAAAGCGCTACACACGCGTGCTGACACACACACGCTTACACACGCACGTAACCCCCCCACTACGCCGCCACGTTCGCATATGTACTCCCTTAAAAACTATGGTCATTTTAGTCTAGAACCACCACTGTCCAGGAGTCACAACGACGGCAAGTCTAAGTTCAAAGGCAACTTTTGGAAACTGGAAGTTTAAACGCGAGCAGAGTTAATATACAAATACACTGTGTTAACACTTGTTTATAGTCCACTGTATTTTGAGAAATCTCCATTTATTCTTACACTCATCACTCATGTCCAGCTACAGCAGGTATTAATCCAACTTTGGAGCCTTTAAAAGGGGGTCAGTTATTGACCTGCACAAACTCCTTCCCTTATATACAGTCCCATGCAAAAGTCAGCTGAGAAAATATTTAAAATCTGATTAGCAGAGCAGAATATGATTTTAGAATACATACAAATAGTATTGTGAGTTGTCAGTTGGCCTGTTTGTGTGTTTTTGTGGACATTAGAGAGGGGTAAAATAGTGTTCTGTGTATGCGTGTGTTATTATGTGTTTTAATGTGTGTCATTTGTGTAGTTTTAGCCATTCTCGTCCCTCACCATCCTCTGGAATGCTATCTACCAGAGGATAGTGTTGGAGACTTAAGTCAATAAGTTGTTACATCATGTGTGTAAGAAGGGTAAGTGTCAGGCTAGAGGTCACTATTTCAATTGTGTTTGTTCTGTGTTTTTGCTCTCCTGACTGCACTGGTGAGGTGAGGTGATTATTAAGGCCACCTGCCAGTGTGATCAGGTGTAATTTTGTCTCAGTTGGGATTGGGTGGTTGTTAAGGGGCTTTAGTTTTTATGTTGGGTTTGGACCGACAGGGGTGTCGGTCCACTGTTGTGCAAAACTTCATTACAGTCTGTGGTTTGGTGCTTGTTGGAAGCACCTTTTGAGTTTTAGTTTTGTTTGGCCCTGTCACCTGGTTTTGTTTTACCTTTTTGAAAATAAAGAGAAAAGAGGGAAAAAGAAACATGGCAGACTGGTTCTTTGAGAGAGAGGACATGTGACAACAGATGGACCGACAATGACAAAAAAGGGCAAAAGCTGGCAGCGAAAAGCTGTGTCCTAAGGAACTGGTCCTGGAGACAGCGGCTCTCACTTATATGCGTGAGATGAGCTGTGACTGACTGGAGAGTGAGCCGAGCGAGTTCCAGCTCAGTTGTGAGCCAGTAAGGAGAAACCGGTATACAACGGCAGAGGACAAGGAGGAAAAGGGCTTCTGGTGGGATAGTTGGGTCTATGGGACTCCCATAATCCCTCCGGAATGGATTGTGGATCCCTGCGTCCTCGACTCAGCCCTGGAGGACCTTTTGCTTAGTAAGAGAGGCAGGAGGTCCCAGGGAGCGAAGTGTGAGAGATGCGGGAGTTCGCTGGCCACATGGTCATCGGTCGCCCTTGAAGCCGAAGACTTCCTCCGACCATTCGCTGCCCTGGCTCGCGCTCAGTTCACCTTACATGGTGAACGACCAGCTGGGCCCCTCTCTAACCTACCCAACCTCCCGGCCGTCTCTAGCACCCAGAGGCCACCTCGGGAGTAGAGCCAGCTCCAGCCCACAGAGCGTCGAGAAGCGCCGCCCATTGTGGTTCAGAGGAAGGCTCAGTCAGCCATGCTTCCTCAATGGAGGGGTACAACACCCTGGGCTGCATGTGGCCAGCCTCCCCACACTGCAGGCAGATAGGCCTCCCTTGCTCATCCCACCGAGGGCCACCAGCCTGCACCAACCTGCTGCCTCAATGGAGGGGACACATATTTGGCTCTCTGCTCGGGCTCCTGGGGTTCCGACGTCAGCTCAGCCAGCATTGCTTCGCACAACTCACTCAGTTGTTCCATCTTCTCCCTGCGCATCTCCTCCCTCAGGGCTTGCTGCATCCCTTCCCAGTCCAGAGGGGTCCAGCCACAGGCCCAGATGTTGCTGGTGGTGGCATGAATGTATGCCTTGATGTTCTCATCCATCTCCTCCCTTAGGGCTTGCTGCATCCCTTCCCAGTCCAGAGGGGTCCAGCCACAGGCCCAGATGTTGCTGGTGGTGGCATGAACGTATGCCTTGTTGTTCTCATCCTTGTCCTCCTCACTGTCTTCCTGTTCTAGTTCTCTTAATTCCTTGCAGATCTCTTTAAATGTCAGCTGTGATGCTCGCCTGATCAGCCTCTGTAGCTCCTTCTTCCCAGATCCACTCTAGAGCCTGGCCACCAGCTGGCATCGTAGGACCAAATCATTATCATCCCAGGCAGGCTCCTTCTGCCACCATCTGAAATGAATCTCATGTAAACGAAGGATGAATGACCGCACCTGCTCCCCAGGCTGCTGCTGACACATAAAAATGGCAGCCCTCAGCCTAGCCAGCCCGGTTTCTGCACGCAGACACCCACCAAAAACTCAAGATGAAGTCAACCTGCGGTACCTCAGTTAGATCTTGGGCTTGGATGCCTACCTCCATCAAATTTTGGCATCCATGACCACCCTAAGAGCCAGGGAAACCACCCCGGGCCCATACTACCTCCTGGAGTGTCACCTATCATTGTGCACCAAGAGATCTTGTCAATTTTGCCAAGTAACACCGTGTGGTGGCCAAGGGTGCTAAGACCCCACCCATCTATAGTTCTGTTTATTTTTTTTTAATTAACACCCCTTTAGGATCTCTGGGTCACACAGCAAATGTATGAAAACACACTCACTGGATCTTTGCTTTTGAAGATTGATTACAGTACTTCTTACATGTTGCATACACTGTACTGTTAGGGCCCACTGTTATCCCACCTCCTTGGTTCACCCATGAACCCCCCAAACACACACACTTATATACACTGCAAGCTTAGGTAGAGCACAGCAACAAAAACTGATGGTAAAAAGCACAGCAATAGCACACACCCAGGGAAGAGGTCCCCAGCCAAACAGGCATGCTTACACCCCCACACAACCCCGAAGGACAAACACAAACAAGACAACAAAGAAAAAGAAATCAAACTCCGTCCCCTGGGCCTACAAGTTCCACCGTGAGTCCCTGGGCCTACACACTCCACTGCCTCAGTCCCTGGCCTGCTCCACCGCTCCAAATGCTGGCTGCTGCAGTGTTCCCATCCCATCTGTCATGGCCCCTGCACAAGCTGCTAGCAACTGGCTACCGACTCGACCTCATACCTCACTGGATTCAGAAGCTCACATGCCACTTCTGCTCTTATGAGAGCCGTCCTTCTTCCTGTCAGCCAGTACAGCAGCAAGACAAAGTCTCACACTGGAGTCCCCTTTTCAGAGAAGCCGGCATGCAGATTCTTCCCTGAGCGAGCTCCCCTCCGCTCATGTGACCATGCTTAAAAGGCCCCAAAGTCCTCCCCTTACAGCTCATCACACCCATACAGACCAACCGGTCATTCGGGGGCAGGCCACACAGCCACCCCAGCTGTCCTGGGCACTGCCTGAACAAGATAAACCCCTCCCCCCAAATAAACCACAAACACCCACACAGGAAATAATAAAAAAAATAGAAAGAAAAAAGAAAAATGGTGCCTGTCGTGCCGAGACATGACATGCATTCCAAGAGCACCCATATACTGTATAGTGAAAATCTTTGTTGTGATGTGGTAAAGAAATGCCTGTGATTTGAGACCTGCGTCCAGGCAGAATTTTAGGATCATTCTGGTTTTTGAGTTGCCTAAACATTCGTTGCGTTGTGATGTGGCTAAGATGCGCAAAAGACATATCACCCCCGGACCACAACTGTTGACCCGAGATGCACATATCTTCCCCAGAAACATGGCTGACCTTTGTTGGCAACCCTAGCTGACACACACACAACAACCCCTCACCCGTTGTACACCTTAGCTTTCACACTGGACATTGGTGCCCCCTTAAAAACACACTGCCCCCGGCTCACGGCTGATTGCTGTTGCCATGGCACCCACTAAGACACACATGTGCATTTTCTGTCCTAGAATTTAATCTAGTTTGGGCTTCAAATTCAAATTTTTATTTGTCACATACACAATCATACCCAGTACGATTTGCAGTGTAATGCTTGTACGACCGACGGTGACCTTAAGTGTCTCTGTGTTGTTATTGGATTTGTAATTGAATTTCCATTACCCAACACTCCAACCCAGCCCCTCCATCCCTGTGCCTTTACCACCCCCACTCCTGGGTCTGCTGTTTCTCAAAGGTGGAGATACGTCACTGGCCATAATAGGAAGTGACTCTTATCCAGGAGCACGGAGGAAGAGCCTAGAGAGTAATGCTGGGTTTAAAGACTAATTCTGTGTTGTTGCTTCTTTGGAGGTCTGTGATAAGTTTCTCATTAAAACTTCACTTCTAATGGTCTTTCCTGCATTTGCGTCCTCTTTCCTCATGACAGACATGACAGATGACCACACCATATATGTGGACACAGCAGAAATCCCACCGCCTGGCGATAACAATCTGTTACTTTGTCTATTCTTTTAGACTCTGGTTAAGCTGGAAACTTCAAATCCCTGGCTCTCATGTGAACTCTGCCTGTGGGCTCAGGCCATGCCTCGACTACTGGGGGCTAAACGCAATCACAGTGAGTTATCCAAACACACTTCCACTGATCCTGTCTGCGATTGATCAGCTCCAGGGGCCAAGCTTGACCTACAAAGAGCATTCAACTTAGTCCGTATTCAAGCCAGTGACAAATGGAAGATCACTTTTAGCACCACCTCCAGCCATTATTGTTATCACGTAATGCAATACAGCATTCATGAATGAAACTTCTACCTAGACAATATCCTTATGCCAGAACACACATCACATGTGCAGAAGGTCCAAATCACATGTGCAGAATCACAAGTCGCCCTTCTCAACTATCGAATCGGTCTGGCAGGGGTGGGGATGGATGAGAGAAAGGTGACTGCAGTAACTGGGTGGCTGGAGCCCCATACAGTAAGGGAATTGCAATTGTTCCCGGGCCTCACCAACTTTAGCTTTAGGTTAATCGGGGGTTCATCTCCGTGGTGGCCCTGCTCACTGACCTCCTCAGAAACACGCCTTAAACCACATGCTTTGTGTCCCCTGCCCACAAAGCTTTTGCCAAGATAAAGGAGCTGCCTCTGTCCTGAAGTTACCACATGACGATGCTTCATCCCCTAGGCCTGCTCCCTGGGTAGGTCATTTGTGACTAGACCCTTCAAACCCTTCAAACCCTACTATGTGTCCAGGGTTTGTACCACCTTTTTCAAGAATTTGGGGTCCTCCATCAGATAGGTTACACCCTGAATACAATAGTCAAGCTGAACGCGCCATTCAGGAACTCAACAGTTCCTCTGGGCATACAGCCAATATGACTGGGCACAGTTTATGGACTGGGCTGTGTATATCCAGAATTCTTTGCATCACACCACCACCAGCCTAATGCCCTTTGTGTATGGGCTTGGGTGTCAGTCCCACATCTGCCCTTTGGACAGTGAGTCTATGGACATTTAGGAAGTGGATCAGTGGTTCAGACGGGCAGAGTAGGTGTAGGATGGGACACACACATCCATCCAACCTGGCAATCGAGCCTGGCTTTCAATTTGGGACTTGCGCTGACTTGCGCCTAAACCTCCCCAGCAATAAACTATTCTCAAAATGCATAGGTCCCTTTGTTATTGAAAAGCAAGTAAACCTGTTTCATTTAAACATGTTCTCCACCGCACTTAAGCATTTTTCATGTGTTCCATGTCTCCCTAATCAGCAGTTTAGGGGCTGCTAGATGGGAGGTCGCTCTGACCCTCCTTTAGGTGGTGGAGGATGAGGGGACTCCTGCCTAAATTGTGAAACAACTGTTGGCCTCACGGAGGAGACAGATCTGTCTACAATATTAAGACTGACAGTAGATTGGGAGAGGTTCTGTCTGAGGATGTCCTCATCCAGGAGGTGATTGAGGACTTTCAATGAGCCCGGACGAAGTGCCCAGCTCACCGCACTCAGGGACATCCTCCCAGCCAGCAGGCAGGCAGGGTCCTGTGAGCAGGATAGTCATGGTGGACACTGCGCTTGTCCAGGAAATTTGGTGAATCCCTCTCAAACCCCTTCTGAGGCTAGTTCTAGGGGGATTAATTTCACATCCATGTTGTCTCCACCACAGGCTCCGTCTACCCTTTAAATCAAGTCAGTGAACTCTGAATTTGCTCGCCCTCTCTCTCTCCTTACCTCACAGAAGTAACCAGCTGAACTGTCACATCAACTGGCTGAAGAACATATGGGCAGCTTCAAGTAGTGAAGCTTTGTTTCCAGAGTTGTCTCAGGACCCCTGGCCTGGAGAAGTTTCGCATCCTGCCCGGCTAAAGATGGAGATACCTCACTGGCCGTAATAAGTCATGACCCTTATCCAGGAACCCTGTTGAAGAACCTGGAGTGTAATGCTGGATTTAAACACAGATTTTGTGTTGTTGCTCCTACAGAGCTCTGTTTTAAGTTTCTCATCAAAACCTCAGCTCTAACAGTCTTGTCTTTCATCTGCGTCCTTCTCTTCTGTGACAGACATGACAGCTGAGGTGTGTGGTGAGAAAGCAGACTACCCAATTCCAGGCTTTAGGAAATCGCCTCTGTTTCAAAGCAGGACAAAACCTTGACCTGAAAGATGCATTGTAACAACACATTAACCAAAAGCTCAGCTGCACTGAAACTGTACAAAGAGAGGCAGCCCTGTTAGTCCTGTAGGTTCACAGTATTTTACAGTATTTTACTATAAAGCTCACCTTCTGGTCATCTTCTGTTCAGTGACCTGCAATAATAAAATCCAACAAAACAGATTCATAGAATACTCTATTACCTGCTACCAATTAATGAACGAAAACAGACAAAAAAAATCTTTATTGTGGTAAGGGCAAATGTGATTATATCAATAAGAATATGGTCTTTTAAAAAGACTAAACATCACCACCATGTACTTTAAAAAGCATATCCAGGTTATTTACTTGAAGAAGGAGCTAAATGTGATCTGAGGCGATGCACTTGATTGATAAATTCAAGTTCATAAATCTTGAATGAACAACAGCACATATTGACACTGATCATTCTGATAGCGGGAGAAATTTTTACAGATAATAGATGGCTCTCAATTTTAGTCACATATTTTTGAGCCAGATATTCACGTGAAACTGATACTTCTTCTCTGTGAAACTGAATTGTGAAACAGGAGAGGACTGCAGCCAAGCTTTAAATACGCAAATGCCTCAAAGGAATAGTCTATCATTTTCCCCAAAAAACATTTTGCGCTTCTAAAATAACTTTTAAAATTGACTGTCCAATTTTAACATAAGCATAACTATATCGGTGTGAAAGTTTTCACACCGATATGTGAAACCAAATACTGACAACGGTTGTCCTTGAGGTAAAACTCTTGAAATAGGATCTCTTGCTCAGTGCTCTTTTCAATGCTGCAGTTGTGATCATTATATAAACCATCAACTAATATAGTGTTTCTAGTTTACCGGTGAATAAATATTTACATTTCTTCAATGAACAAGGTAAAATAGCACTTCATCTTCATGGTCAGAAGGTCCTGGTTTGATTCCATGTCAATGCTGGGATAGGCTCCAGGACACCCTTGTAATAAGAGAAACGTATGGACACAAGTTAACGTTCTCTATGAACGCATTATAGGTGATATCTTTTTCTTCAAAAATGACTAAGATGTGGGAATGGGACAACTGAGAAAGACGTAAGTATGAGAAAGTTAAGCCATGACCAAGACTTTGGAAACAAGATGATTTATGATGTTTCCACACCTCCTCACTATGGCATGGCAATGATTTATCTCTTTTGTTCCCATGTGGCTAGTCATGGCTATCCATTAGATTCCCCTCCCTGCTTTATAAATTGGGGTCACATATAGTTTTCCTTCTGAAGGAATGTCCCCAGCGGAGGCAGATTTCAATGACAGTGTAATCCTAGTATTTATTTTAGCTTCTAAAATTTGATAGAAAAATCTCTTGAGAAACGGACTTTAGCATTGCTGTACATTTTACAAATAATGCATGAGGCATGCTGTGTTTTGAAGAAAAAAACCCAGACAATACTTCCAACCAGACAAGGTCTTGTAGTCTGTGTGGTCTGAAAATCATTTAGAGTGTGTGCCCTGCATACAGAGTGTGTGCGTGCAATCTTGTGTGTGTACCAAAGTCTTATCAGTGTATGAACACATTGATCGGCCATGAGCTGCTGGGCCTCTCTGTTTCTGCACGTGCTAATCACATTGCCCATCGTCCCCCTCAGCTTCTGCAGAACTGGCTGTGTTTCCCCCAAAGAAGAGACAGCCCTAATTAGACACCAGCTACTAGCTTGTCTGGTTATCTCTCTGCACAGACAGTGCTAATGCTAAGCGAGGTCCTTCACTGATCCTGGATCAGGTCCGCCCAGTCCAGTAGTCTTTCTGCAGTCAGAGATAAGTAAGTGCATTAAGCTGGACTTTCCTCTATGCTGAAGCATAATGAGTCAGGTTCTTATATGACACCTTAGCAGATGGTCCTAATTGGAGCAAAACTTGGGGTGGTCTGGGGGTGTATTGGTTCAGAGTCAGTGACTTCCATTTGGAATAATAAAATCCTCACAGGCAAAATATTCCAAATAGAGAATATTCTCCTTGGCTGGGTTTTAAAAACAGGTCTTGAAGTCAAAGGGACAATACTTCAAGAGATTTGTAGTGTCTAAATAATTTTTTTATTTACTGTCAGGCAAACATAATCACAGAGTAAAGGAGGGCATGTCAGAGATTTCAATGTGTTGCACAAGAACTGATAATTACTTCATAGCATCTCATATGACCTCAGCGCACATTATGGTACATTGCGGAGCTGAAAAAGATTTCTAAGAAAGGGTGCTGTGGTGGAACTGAAACATACGGCATTAAAAAGCTGGAGCGTTTGATAAGTTTCCAGTTGAGGTGTGTGTGTGATTGTTTGTTCTTATGGGTACATGGGGTCGGGATAATAAATGCTTCAGTGCAGCCTGGCACATAAGTCCTGTAGACTTATCAACTCATGTGTACATGCTGTCATGTAAACATACTGCCATGTGAGGAGTCCTGCACACCACCAGTCAAAGTGCTGTCACCTGGAGGCCAGCTGGTGATAGCACAATAAAAGATGGAGAATTCAAATGGTCAACAACCAGGCAGAAAGGTATACCAAAACAGGATACAGGGCTACATATACATATACAGTAAACCCCCTGCTTTTCGTGTGTGTAAAGAGCACCCACGTACAGTGAAAAACCATGTTGTTGCAATGTGGTAAAAGTATGTCTAAAAAGATCATGTACTGTGCAAATTTGTACTGCACAGTTTACACTGAACTATCACAGTGCTAGAATTTACATACCAATATTACCTCTGTGTAGACTGTACCTTTAATTCATCTATGGGGGTTTTCTTTGGTATAATAAGGTAAATAGTATACTGTAATAAATTGATTTTATTTACTGTTATAAAAATACAGGGCTTTAAATGAAAAACAGGGGAACACTCGAGACCCTCCACGGGGGAAGTTCTTGGCTGCAGCTGCATTAAATGGCAGCAGCAAATCAGCAGCAAGGAGAAATAAATTGCATTCTTGGATTGGCTACTTTCAAATTTCCCACCTTTGCATATATTTCACCATCCCAAGACACACTTTTTTTGTGTTCCCTCAACAGTACCAAAAATGTAGCTGACTCTATTTTATCATTTATGTTACAAAATTAATCGGTTACATTATTGAGACGGGTTTGTTCCCAGACATCCAAACTGCAACACTGAGTTATTGCTGAACAGAAACAACATTTTATTATTTTAACTATTAAGTACATGAAGCCATCTAGGGCCCGATAATGCACACGGCGCACCGTGCTTTCGTGACTTGTGCAACCATCATTACTATGTTGTGCGAGCACATCATTCTTTTTCCGGCAGAAATGTACATTGTCAAGACAGCAGATGGCTTTGCGCTGTGTCGGTCGTGCCACTGAATGAAGGGGTGTGGTGTGGCGCATAGCGCGAATTTGCTATTTCATGAGAAGTGAAAGTCATTTCGCCACTGACCACAAAAAACCTGGCTTGTAATCATTCGTGCATTGTTTGAAGGCTATCATATGGACGCCTGTAACGGTGGCTGGTCGTGGCCACCGTCTTTTGTGTTTTGGGTGTTTTTGCATGTGTTTTGGGTTTCGGGTTAAAAGGGGCTTTTATTTTGATATTGGGTTCTGGTTGGGTCGTTGTGTGTTCACGTGTCTGTGCCGTGTCTGTGTGGGCACTTAAGTGATTATTAGTTCCCCCCGGTTTCACCTGTTTCTAGTTTAGTTCTCGTTATGTCTTGTTTAGGTCGAGTATAAAGGTCTGGTTGTGTTTGTCCCTCACTATCTTGCTATCGCCTCATTTCCTCGTGTTTCCTGTACTGTGTGTTTGTGTCCCACGTTTAGATTACCCTGTCGGCCCGCGTGCCAGGTTTGAGTTGTTTTCTGTTTTGTTAATAAAGATACCTTGTTTGCCATGGATCCCTGTCCCCTCGTCTGGAGTTTCCTGCCCGAAAGTCCTAGAGGTAAATTGCGGATGCGATTCACAACAGACCCCGCCAGCTTCTACCACGGCGGGGCCAACAAGAAGCTGCCACACCGGCCCGCGACGGAGCTGCCGCCGCCTCAGCCCATGACGGAGCTGCCGCCGCCTCGCCCCGCGATGGAGCTGCCATCGCACGAAGTCGTGACGGAGCTGGAGCGCCAAGACCTCGCAGAGGGGCTGGAGCTTCGCATCACACAGGCGCTGGAGCTTCTGGAGCATCTCCAGCCTCTCAGAGAAGCCAAGCCAGACCTCGTGGCGGAGGTCCCGGGTGTTCCGGTCCCAGGTGTTCCGGTCCCGGGTGTTCCGGTTCCGGGTATTCCAGACCCGGAGGTTCCAGTTCCGGGTGTTCCAGGCCCGGAGGTTCCGGTTCCGGGTATTCCGGTCCTGGAGGTTGTGGTCCCGGAGGTTCCGGTCCCGGGGGTTCCGGTCCCGGGGGTTCCAGTTACGGGTGTTCCAGTTACGGGTGTTCCAGTCCTGGAGGTTCCAGATCAGGAGGTGCCAGGCCCGGGTGTTCCAGGCCCAGGTGTTCCGGTCCCGGGTGTTCCAGTCCCGGGTGTTCCGGTCCTGGGTGTTCCAGTTACGGGTGTTCCAGTGCCGGGTGTTCCAGTGCCGGGTGTTCCAGTGCCGGTTGTTCCAGTGGCGGGTGATCCTTGTGCTGTCACGTCCGCTGTCGCGGGGGCACTCTGATTGGTGGGGTTTCTGGGAGGCCTGGCAGGGGCTATCGCCAACACGGAGCCAGCGAGCCTGATCCCAGCGCGCCCTGCCCCGGCACACCCTGTCCCAGTGGGTCTTGCTCCTGCAGATCCTGTTCCGGCCGGTCCTGAGCCTACCAGCCCCGCACCTGCCATTTCTGGCCCAGATTGACCCCTCCAAGGGGAAAAAATACCGGTGTATTGTTTTTGGGGGGGAGTAGTGGGCATAGGGTGGTAGGGTGGGGGTTGGTGAGGCTGGCCAGGAGGGTCAAGGGACCCTCGGGGAGTCATGGTGCCTCTGTTCGGTCCAACGGAGGTGCCAGCAGCGTGGAGCAGGAGGGACGCGAGGAGCGTGTCTGCCAGTCTCCAGGAGGGGACTGCCTGCCTGCGCAGGGTGCTCTACAAGCTGCCCCTATCCCGCCAAGTCGTCATAGACATCTGTCACCTTTTGGCAGATGACCTGGAATCTCGTTCACCGAGTCCCTGCGCTCTTCCTATCGCTGTGAAGGTAATGGCAGCACTGCACTTCTATGCTACTGGGTCATTTCAGAAATCCCTTAGTCCAATCTGAGGCATAACACAGCCTGCTGTAAGCTCATCTATACATGCAGTCACATCAGGTCTACTCCGACATGCCAGGAAATATATAAAGTTCCCAGTGACCCCCGCTGACCAGCAGTGAGTAAAACTGGTCTTCTTGGCTAAGTATCTTCCCTGGTGTACTGGGTGCCATAGATTGCACGCATGTGCAGCTACATGCCCCATCAGGGAAAGCTTTGATTTACATAAATCGCAAGGGAACTCATTCCATCAATGTCCAAGTAGTTTGTGATGGTACTTGTAAAATCACACACATCTTAGCAAACTATCCTGGCTCTAGTCACGACTAATTTATACTGGCCAATTCAGTCATTCCCGCAGTCATCTCAGTTTCAACCGGACCTCCACCTCCCGTTTGTTGCAGGCTTCTCCTTTGGCAGGAGAGTTTTTGTTTCCCCCTTCTCCTCACATCGTTGTACCTTTTACGGCACTGTT
>JBBMFX010010302.1:0-12976 GCA_037832545.1 Rhabdalestes septentrionalis | reverse complement strand
TAATTCTGTGCCAAATTAATTTTCTCCCATTGTAAAAAGAAGTAAATTATGATTTTGAAAAGCTGCTATTGATAATCATAAGTATAAGCATATACAGTAAGTATATATGTAAATGTAAAATAATTCTATAAAAGTTTAGATTCAGATTTGTTAAGACCGACATGGCAGGAAACACTCAGTGTGAGACCTGGAATGTGTCAGTCGCAAACATTACAATATGAAAGCAAACTAAAAATATAAAATCCAAATGTTTTTATATAAGATCAACTGTAAAACAATCTAAGGGCTTATCAACACAAAAAGCATTAATATTAGCCAAGTTTGGCTAAAATATGATTCTACAGATAATAATAAACTAAGCGCGGTGTGGGAGCTGAGAGAACCGGCTCTGTAAGTGGGACGGCCGTACGCATTGGTGTAAGTGGTATTCACAGATTAAATGCATCCCTAATTTGAGTAACTTCATTCTGCGTGCCGGTCCTGCCCGGCCCTGCACCCCAATTTAACGGACCGAAACCAACGGCCCGCCCATGTCCCATGTCTGTAAAATTACATTCAGCTTCTTCACCCCTGCTATTGCTCCTGTTTTAGCACAAATGCGACATACCAGCTAGCAAAGTGGTTCACCATGTCCATTCTGTTTAAATCCAAAGTGCTCCCACACTGAAGCAGTCACATTAGGCTTTGACAGCAAATTCCATCTCCGCTAACGTTAGTATTTTCTCTCGTGGCACGAGAGCTAGCAATTAGGCTAGGGGAGCCTAATGAATGGAGAGTTCATGCCTCATTACCGTAAGGAAACGAGAGGGGGGGGTAGAGACCAATGCACGCAGCAGGAAATTTATCGTCATTTTAATTATCGTGCAATTAATTGATTTATTGTTTATCGTGACAGGCCTAGGTGGAGCAAAATTTTTGACCAGTTCTGTTTTATATTGTGTTATAATTCCGTTCTACATAGTGCTGTCGTAGTTTTCTATAGAGTGCTATAATAGTTTAAATATGTAGTGCTGTAATGGTGTTCTAGATAGTGCTCTTTCATACAGTATAAACAAATTGAATGATTATCTGTAAAGTGCCTGCTGCCCTGCTGCTCGGTTTTCTGTTTTGATTGTTGGAGACATTCAGACAGTTTAAAGCACTGCTTCATGCTGTATCAATCTGGTTATATTTTAAAGTTAAGTATTGCGATGAGTGTTGTGTGCAGGCTGTTCAGTTTCACTGTACCACTCTGGTTCAGACTCTTCTCCGTGCAGAAGTGTTCCTCTCCTCGTTAAGCAGTGCTGCAGTAATGGTGTGTTTTATGGCTCCTGTCAGGCTGTAATGTAGGGCAGTTTCTCCTCTGATTTACACAGAGAATGATAAGATACCACAGGCGATCAAGGTCCTTTAAAGGCCTCTGATGGAGAGATGCAGCAGGGATGGAGCTTTCCAGAAGAGAGATGGAGAGAAAAACAGAGGAAACAAGAGAGAGCCCCACTGAAAATTATTTTTCAGTACAGATCTGTTTCTTCAAAGGAATGAACTGGTTATCCAGCGCCAGTGCCTGACATACAATCAAATCCTCACAGCAATGTTCCAGCATAACTACCTGACCTCACTAACGCCCTTGTGCAATCAAATCCTCACAGCACTGTTCCAAAATCAGTACCTGACTTCACTAATGCTCTCCTAGAATCAAATCCTCACAGCAATGTTCCAAAATCAGTGCCTGTTAACAAATTAGCCTGCGGTGTGTGGTAGTGTTGGCTAATGTTAACAGTTTAGTTTAGTCTGAGTGGTTGTATTGAGTAAATTCAGCTGGTTTGCCCACTGTGTTGAGTAATATTAGTTGAATAATTTTATCTGTTAACTGCTTTGTGTGTATTGTTTTGTAATGATAACAGGTTAGCCTGCTGTATGTGGTAGTATTGGGTAATATTATCTGGTTTAGCCTGATGTGTGGTAGTATTGATTAATGTTAGCTGGTATAACATGTTGTGTGTGGTAGTGTTGAGTAATGATAACATGTTAGCCAGCTTTGTATGGTAGTGTTGAGTAATATTAGCTGATTTAGCCTGCTGTGCGGTAGTGCTGGTTAATGTTAGCTCATACAAACTGCTGTGCATGGTGATGTTGTGTACTGAGTGTTTAGCCTGCTGCGTGCGGTGGGGTTGAGTACTGTTAGCCATTTAGGCCACTGTGTCTTGGTAGTGTTGAGTAATATTTGCTAGTTAAACTTGCTGTGCGTGGGAGTGTTGAGTGATGTTACCAGTTTAGCCTGCTGTGTGTGTTGGGCTTAGCTTTATTGGGATTTTGTGCTGCTTTGTGGGTTTTTCCGTAGTTGTCCCAGAGGAAAAGTCCTGATAACCTGAGTGTGCAGGTTTGGAGCTTAGAAAGTTTTATGGCAGCTTCTGGAAAAGTGTTTGTGTGTGTGTGTGTGTGTGTGTGTGTGTGTGTGTGTGTGTCAGCAATATCAAAGCACAGGATCAGAGCCAGTGTTGTGTTATGAACCATCTCTGACACAGACACTTTTACAACTCTCACACTGTCAACAGAGTGTGCAGTTCATCTTAACACAGTAAGTGGGTTATCTGAACACAGTGTGTGGTTTGTATAAACACAGTGTATGGTATGTATGAACACAGAGTTTGATTTGTCCGAACACAGTAATTGGTTTGTATGAACACAATGTGATGAATAGTGTGCGGTTTGTCTGTGCACAGTGTGTGTTTTGTCTGAACACAGTGTTTGTTTGTTTTTTTAACACAGTGTGTGGTTTATCTGAACACAGTGTGTTGTTTGCCTGACCACACTGTGTGGTTTGTATGAACCCAATGTGTGGTTTATCTGAACACAGTGTGCGGTTTGTCTGAAAGCAGTGTGTAGTTTGTCAGAACCCCAGCAGAATCAAATGCTTGTGTGTGGGTTTGACCAATATAAATATTGTACTACTAATAGATAAGTTATAAAAGGGATTATAACCATTTTAAAGAGTAAATTATATCACAAATAAATGTTTAAAGTCTTTTTCAAGCAGACAATGGATTGCGTTCTCCTCAGATGTTCAGGGAGGGCGTTCGACATTGGGGACCTTAAGCACAGTTAGTTTACTATGTCTCTTTCATTATTTATAAATGTATTAAATTGTACAACTGAATGCAGCATTAATTATTCAGAGCTTTTATAAAGTGTTATGAAAATTTTATGAATGTTATGCAAAAGTGAGTAGATGAACTTTTATATGGCAATTGAGTAGTGAAATCTGGTTTCTTTTTCCTATGCAAGTTGAAGTAAATGTAAACTATTTTAGACTCCTTTAGCATCCATTGTTCTCTCCATAATTGATTTGCAGCTCTCAATCATATGAAATATTATCTTAGACATGGATTGTAGTCAAATTAACTTGACCAGTTTCAGCTGAATGTTTTGGTTTAAGTAAATTGTATCTTTAGGTGCTTTGCAACCTGTTGCAGAAAACATTTGTTCCACTTTCTTTCATTTAATCCACAAAATATGCCAAAGATTTGACAGTTTGACATGCAAAAAGTACTTTTTTTGCACCCCACCTGAATGTATTTGCTTTGACATCCCACCCGATGAAGACCCTGGAGTGGCAGGTCCTTGCTCATCTTTGGCCCCTGGTGAGCTCATCCCTGGACCCATTTCATTTGCTTACCAATCTGGCTTTGGAGAGGATGATGCTGTTATCCACCTCCTGTATTGTTCCCTCTCTCACCTGGAAACCACGGGGAGCTCTGTGAGAATCATGTTCTTTGATTTATCAGGTGCCTTCAACACCATTCTTCCCACAATCCTGAGGGACAACCTGAATTACACAGGAGTGAATCATCACCTCACAACATGGATATTGGACTACCTCACTAACCAATCACAGTATGTGAGGACCCCGGGCTGTGTGTCAAACAGGGTGGTCTGCAGTACTGTGTGTGTGTGTGTGTGTCTGTCTACAGTGTTGTTATATTTACTTACATATCCACTCTGTGTACCTACATACAACTTACCTAAATCTACATTTAGTTTACATATAGTTTACATATACATATGTATATATTTTACAATATGGATGTCCATATTTACATTTCTAGATTGTGTTCTATTATTTTTATTTTTTGCTGCTCTTAACTTTGTACTGTCCACTTTCTGTCATGACAAAACCAATTTCCCACTTGTGGGACTAATGAAGTTTATCTTATCTTACATTATCTTACCAACTAGGTGGTGTGGGTCTGTTCTCTGGACTTTTGCATAGTACTTTTTCAGTCTCCAGATGGAGGCGCGATGAAGATGTCTGAAGATGGATCAGAGAGATTTATTTCCACAGTGTTTATTTATTTTCTGTCTTCGAAGTGTAATCTAGTGTGTTTGTCTGTGTGTGTGTGTGTATGTGTGTGTGTATGAGTGTGTTGATTTATGTATGGCTAAGCATTAAATCAACTGAATCAGGGCTGTTTATGTCCCTTTTTGCTTACCAGCCAAAAATCCAGCATCTACAGCAGCACCGCCTTCATTGAAAACTGAAATTTCACCTTTTGTAAATAAGACTTTCTGCTCAAAAGTCTAAAGCCCCTAATTCCTTAATATTTTGCTCTGAATCACCTACACCAGTTTCTTCACTTGTTCAGGGTTTGAGTTTGATGAGCTTTGTTGACAAAACAATCCTCTGAAACAGGTCAGGATGAGGGGCTGGACTGAAAATTTCTCCAGGTCTGGATCTTGGATGCAAAACATGAAGAAATGAGGGAGTTCAGGACTTTTGCACAGCAGTGTAAAGCAGGTTTCAGACCGAACGCGGCATGCGCTGCACTTTGCTCCAAAACCCATTGTTTCCTATGACTTTCGCGGCGCAAGTGCGTTTCACCGAACTCGGCGTGTTTAAATTTGGTGAACTTTGACTGCGGTGCACCACGATGCACTTTCACGCCACCACTAGAATGAAAGCATCAAAGCGGGCTAGTGTTCCGTCTGCCCCTTCAAAACACACACACACACACACACACACAGTGTGTGGAAATGTAATGTGCATCAGCAACAACATTTATTATTATTGCTGTTATTATTAAAATGTGATGTAGCAGACAATCTATGTTGCATTCTTCTTGTGAAGTTTTTAACAGCTAAGTTGATATCAAAATGAGATTACAAACAGTAGGGACGAACTTCCTTTAACTATGAATATAAAATATAGTCTTCTTGACCTGCCCCTTATATGAGTTTTTAAGTGGCTCTTCCCCACAGGCTTTTTTCTTCGTGCTAACAGAGCTAATGGGCGCCAGCCGCGACAAAAACAGAACAGGAGAATTTAGAAAACAACGGCCACTTTTTTGCGCGGCGCGTTGAGCACAACTTGCTGATTTGTAGGAGAAAGCTCAAGCCCCGCAGCGAGGGCAGCGCATGCCGTGTTTGGTCTGAAACCCGCTTAAGACATTTTCTCATGTAAAATCATGACCTTGACATTATCAGTGTTCCCATGCATCCCAGAAAACATAGAAAACCTAATGATTAAAACGTAATGACGGGGCTCCCTGTTTCAGATATGTGATCCTCTAACACAAACTCACACACACACACAATTTGGATGGACAAACCATACATCGGGGGGGCATTACCCCTCTAGCTCCCCGCGTAGACACGCCCCTGCCACTCACCTCTAAAGTTAAGTGTTTCAGCGTAGCCCGTTTTTTAAATTATTTTACCATTTTCCTTTCTCTCTTTCTCTCTCTCTGCCTTTCTGCCATCCCATTGTGTTGCCATAGTGAAAGCCCAGCAGCTGCCTGTAGTCATGGTGACAGTCAAGGGGTGGGGGTGAGGGGGTATTAATATTTCTGCATGAATTACCCAAATTACAGCAGGACAACTCGTCCTGGCTTTAGGTCATCATGTTCCTCTTGAACACACACACACACACACACACATGCATGCACAAACACACAGACACACACACACTGGACGTGTTTTTTATGCTGACCCATCATAACATCTGAAAGAAGTAATCACCCGAACAGAAGGAAGCACTGAAGAATGTGTGTGCTTTTAAGTTCTCTCAAAATCAATCTTTTCACACAGTGTAGAATCTTTTTTTAGGCTCCAAACAAGATTTGAATACAGTTATTATTTTTATCAGTATAATTAGCAGCGATCAGTATTATACTGAGTGATGGAAGAGAGGAAGGACCACCTAGCCCACCCAGAGAGAGAGAGAGAGGACAGTTATACAGAGTGATGGCGAAGAGGGAGGACTTGGAAGTATGTGTAGTGTTGTGTTGTGGTCATTTTATTAAGAGGCAGTAAAACAGAGTCAGTTGAGTCAGTTTAATAGGCAGATCCTGTACAACAACCAACAAATCCGCAAATGAGACACAGACAGGCCTGAATTAATAAACAGCTCTATAAGTCATTATATATCTCTCCACACTCTTGGTGGAGCTCACAGTGATGCTCTAACAGTTGGCTAAGGTGATGCGCAAAGCCTTACAAGCCATAAAAAAAGCCTTTAGCAAAACAGTCTGAGCCACACAGATGAAATGAAGAGGGGGTTTTATATTTCACTGTGAATATGAAGTCTGTGCTAAGCCGTCTGAATTGGGCTGACCTGAGAATCCCCATAGAAATGCAAAGGAATGGACAATCAGCCACAAGGCTAATGTAGATAACCAGGAATGGAAACATACAGGGCTGCCCACTTTTCCAAAAGCCTTGGAGTGAGATAGGGGGTTGGAGTGTGCACAGGAGTGAACACCTCTCTGCCTGTTCAGCCGTGGGTTAGGCACAATTGATCAATCGCACGTGGTGTTTGGCCTGACGCAATGGGCATCATAGCAGAGATGCATTAAATAGATTTTCAGCATGAGAAATCGCAGGTCATTGCATGAGACAGTTAGCATAATGCTAACCACACACACCCATCCAGAAGAACCTCAAACCGGTTGTGTCTTTGTCTGATCAGAAATAAATAATTATTTGGAGATTTACAGAGGATTTATTAAAAGGAAATAAAAAGCAAAATAGAAAATCAACTTAAGACAGAAGCTCTTCTGCTGTTCTCACCAGGTTCTCAGTTTTCTTCTCTTTAACAACCATACTTAACTAAAAAGTGACTTTGGTAGTCAATACTTCACTTTAATCACTGAGACAAATTTCAGATGTTCATTTACATGGAAAAACAAGTTTTCTTTTAGATCTTCTGGGTTATCTGAAGATCTGATAATCTAAAACAAATAAGAAATTTCATTCTTATTAACGGCATGCCGTTGCCTTTAGACAACAAAATATTATTTTGGCCAATCCACTGCCCCAATTAAAAAACAAACAAAAAAACATCACATTAAATCTGATGATAAGTCTGGAACCAATAAAATTTGAGCTGGGTATTGGTTTGACCTTTCATCTGGGGGTGGAGCAGTCCTTTTTGAGCCAATAGCTGTTTTGCAAACACTGCTGCAGAATGTAAGATACTAAGATTTGGGTAAGATTTCACTTTTGAAAATGTTTCATTTGAAATAAATTTGTACAAAAGAAATCTGTGATGCACATGAGAATGTGAAGAAGCATATCTGATTGAGTAAAGACACCTTTTGTCTTTATATATTAAAATTTGTGCAATGTTGTAAAATTAAGCAATCAGTTTACAAATTAATGGCCACTTAATTCAAATTAAGGTGTTTGGCATATTTTCAGGGGTAAATTAAAGTAGAATTAAGCACATTTTAAGTACATTGTGTTTCATAGTGATTCTGGACAGGTAAACCCTATATGCTACTATTGCTAACAAATGAAAATGACAGCCAAAGCAGATTCAATTCTGGGTTTGGACACATGCACACACACACACACTGTCTTTTTATTCAGGTCATGTAAATGTTATCTGTGTTAGCAGAACTGGGAAGGAAAAACCTCAATGGGAAAAGAGGAAGCCGGGTGTACACTATCCAATCTGTTCAAATGGAACTTTATTTTTAGCACTAGAGATATAGTGTGAATTTATTAGCTTTTAGCTTGGTGCTAACTGCAGAACTCTCATCTCAGAGTGTGTGGAAGTTATCAGTGATCTCCAATAGATTTGGTTACATGGTTTAAGACACTGCATTACTAATTTTTACCTTTGAACATGGACTGAAATTGTGACTACTGTTTTTAGCTTACATATTTCTATCCATGTTTGTAGATATGAGTTAGCTATGTAGGGTCATAAAACCACATAAGCGGTATGTTAGAGATTATTCCACACACTTTAAGCAGAGTGGTTGATGATTAAAGCATGTAATAAGCATGACACTAATGCAAACATATATAAATAAGCATACATTACCCATTAGCTACATCAGGCTCACGACTTAAGACCAAAAGAAACAAACTCTAGACACCAAACTCATCTTAACTGATGATTTAAATTTGGAGCAAATTCATTCCAATTGAACTAATTTATTGTTGACTGAGACAACAGTAGTTGCTGCAATATTTAAGACAGAACAGAAAATCAACAATAAGCCCCTTCTCTGTCCAGCCTGTTTTGCCTAAACATAACTGAGCTCAGTTTAACATCAGTATGATGTTCTGACCATTTTCTCACTATTCTTACATTTCGTTCCTGAGAAAGAGTCTTCCTCTCATCTCAGACGGATCCCAATTTAAGATCTTAAAAATGTGTTTATTTTGTCTCACTGCTCTGGTCTTTAAATGTCTCTGATCTTCAGATTAACCAGAAGGTCATTTTATGATTGAGTCTGCACAACATTTGAAAATTTGTCTTAGTGATCCAATTCCAATTTCGACATTTTTGAGATCCATTGGATTGTTAAAGAGAAGAAAACTAAGATGCTGAAGAGAAGAGCAGAAGAACTTCTGCTTCAAGTTGATTTTTCTATACTAACTTCAATAAGTTTGTTTCAAGATGTTTCATTTCTGATTTGACAAAGAAAAGACAGTTGAAAGCAGTTAAATATTCCTCTGGGAAAACGGTTGTCTATATTTTGGTTTTGGGGGCAACATTTCTTGCCTAATTAAAGCTGCATTGTGTGTGTTTCTGGATTATACTCAGCAAAACTATGTTCATGTTTTGTGTTTACAGCACTTTTGTTTATACCTGCATCTTTAAATACACACTGGACAAAATAATACAAAATAATACCAATTTTACAAAAATAACAGTATAATAATCCTTAGTAGAAAAGGAATACTCTTTATGTGTCACACCCTACTTACTATATTTGGAGAAGCCATATATCTGCTAGTAGTATGCTTACAAACCTACAAGCAAAGCACAGTAATGTTAAACACAGTTTACCAGACACAGCATAGAGAGATCACACACTGTGACTTTAAAGCGATAATTTGGTGAACATTTTTTTTTATAGTCGATTAGCCAATACACATAGGCCCCTTTTGGACGTGCCAGGCTAATGTTGCTAACAATTATTGGAAGCCTAAAACCCAAAATTAGCCTCATGCAAACTGTATACCTAGTTGCTTATAGCACTGTTTCAGGTGAAATGGAATGACTTAGGGGCGTTCACATATCCCGTCTTTTGCGCGCTCATGTCCATTATTTCAAATGTAGACGCGCAGCAGCCGTGCTCATAACGGAAGCGACGCTGTCGCGACTCGCACGACGCGCCCGTTCTTTTCAGAATTTTCCTCAAATATAATCCAGCTGGTCCTTGTTAAGTCTGAAATAGGCTTTGAACCTCCCGTTGTCCAGGCGGAGCTCCTGGATCAGCTGGTGAAATTTCACGTGTTTATTCCGTTTTTGAAGAATGGGATGCACGACGGCGTTTTTTTCTTTTCTGCGTAAATAAATAATGTAGCAGAGTCACAGCAAGTGTTATTCGTTGGTGGAAATCCATGGCTGAAATTAAAAGGAGAGCGCGGCTGATTCTTGCTTAGCAACGACAGACACTTCCGGAGCGCAAGCGCCCTTTTGTAAAGAAGGAGAAAGGGACGCGCCTCGCATTTTCCATGCGTTTTTAGGCGCGTTATGTGAACGCCCTCTTAGGGAGGCTAATTGGCGAGGTATAAATTTGCATTCGTTGTTAGCCAAATAAACCCTGTAACTTCACCACTAACAAGAAGTATTGAACTTTCAACATTCAATCATGTTTAGAGGAACGGAGAAAATCTGTTTTAACTCTCAATGTGTTACCACATTACACACTGGTGGGGTGTAAATTGAGGGCAAACATAATTTCTTCAAGAGAGTCAGGAGTCAGTGCCTGATATTCCCGAGCTGCCTGAAAATCCTCCAAATGCACTTCAGTTTATAAAACAGAGCAAAAAGTGAAACATAGATTACAATTAACCCTTCAGCGCATAGCATAACATAGTTACTGATTGCTATTCGACTGCAGCGAATCGTCAAACCGGTGTGACCAAGAATGTTTAACACTGAACTATAAACTCGGGCTGCATCCCATTAGCTGATGCATCAATTAACAGATGGAGCACTGTGCAGGACAGTCAAGAGCACAAAACACATAGCCAAGAAACACACACTCGCTGGTAAAAAATAAACATTGCATTTTAAAAAACTATTGAACTGGCACAGATCAAAGGAATACCAGCAAATGACTGCTAAGAGCTGCTGTTTCCATTGCTTTTTCCATTGCTATTTTTGAGTATTTATCTTCTATCTTTTTCATTGCTAACTCTGATGGCACTGTAACCATAGAAAATACAGATTGTGCTGTTGTAAAACAAACATGATCGTCCTGCTGAACAGGTCATGAGTCTAAATCAAGCATCAAGGCAAATTTTGTTTCACTGACGAAGTGATGTTTAGAAAATTAACATCTTTATTATTTTAAAAAAAATTTACAACATTAAAGAGATGTCAGGCAGTCGCTGTCTGTATCATCTTAGCCTGAAACTGCTGCTCTGAATCTGCGGCTCTGCAGTCGGTCGGCACAACTCGAATGAATACAAAAACCATTCACAACACAAAGCAACTGACTGTTAAATTTTAGCATGGAATTTGCAAAAAACTCACAGAGCAATGAGTAGAACTGATACAAACACTCCCCACTGAAGAGTTTAATTGCAATCAACCGTTTAAGAGGCAGATAACTCTCTCAGTAGCCTGTATGAGAAATTTTGTCATTAAGCCAAGCATTTTAAAGGCCTCTACAGATCACACAGTATTGCAGAGGGGTGAAGCTCTGAGGCTCTTTTCAGCTATAAAACAGACTCTTTGATCCACTGGAAATTCTGAAGTGACACCTCCAATTTAATGAGGACTCTTTTCCTCTGCAGTGCCCACTTGACTTGACACAACTCTACTCGCTTTTTTCAGGTTTCCATTAAGCAAATCTAGAACTTTTTCAGGCATACTTTGTTGTGGACCGTCATTTTCATGTTGGTCCTGGATTGCTAGGCCAGTTTTGCTTCTGTGTTGTGGTTCATACCAAGCTGAGTTGGTAGCAAAATGTCAGATAAAAACACTGCATAATCCTGATTGGTCAGAAAGAATCAATGAACTTTGGATGTCCTACACAAACCTGCTGTTTTTAAAAATGCCCAGTTACCACAGTGACATTAAACAGTCAATCCAATGATCAATATTGAATTCACTAAACTATTATTATTTCTTCATTATTGAATTTTTAATATATTCGTCCTGTTGAAGACCACGAGTTAGGTTGAGTCTGTATCATGCAGTTGAAAAGTGACATCAGTAGTCGTGGCTAATTTGATCTATTTAGCATGCTGATAGCATGTTAATCCAGGGGCATCGTCAAAGTAGTCTTTCCTTTTTTAAAGCTCTGCAAATTTTTCCATGTTGGTCTTGATAGATTTACTGATGTTGATTTAGGACTATAATTTACATATTGGTACTGGACCATCATTTACATCTTGGTTAATTATATATGTACTGATTTTGATTCTGCATCATCATGTTCATGTTGGACCTGCACCATCTTGTTCATGTTGATCATGGAGAGATAAACTTCTTTTGATTCTACACCAGTATCTCTGTGTTGGTCCTGGACTGAAATACTAATTTTGTTCAAGGATCATCATCATCACACTAATGCAGGAAAGATATATTGATGTTGATTCAGGACAGATTTACTGATGAACTGACATACTGAAACCAACTTGTGCATTTCGAGGACATTTTCAGGAGCTCCAGGGAGGAGTAGAAGGTACACACTGATATTTAAGGAATGGCAAATGAACATAATCTCTGGAATGCCTTTTGTTTAAATGGGCACGCATTAGCACCCACACAGACCACATCTTTGCGTAGGGTAGTTTACAGCTGTCTAACATGGTGGAGAAGAAGATATTTAGATCTGAGTGTTTTTTTTGTTTTTTCAGATTACTTAACAAAAATAAGAAAAAAAGAGAATTCTTATGCTTCCTTAGCATGTGCTTCTAAACCCTGTGACATTATGCCATCTACCTCCAACGTCACCAAAGTGGGGACTTGGAAGCAGGCCTGAACTTGAAGAAATCACTTTCACCTTCAAAAGAGTAAGAAACATTCCTACTGGAACTTCTCCTTGTTTCTCCAAACCATTTGGGTCATGAGGTTTTTCTGAGGACTTCTGTGGTTGACTGACTGTGGACCAGTGTTGGGTTTTGGCTGGTTCTACTGAAGGCTTGGATTCAGTTTCAGGAACGAGAAGATCATCACACCCAGGCATGGAAGTCCTGCCTCCATACAAAGCCCCGCCCCCTGTAACGAGCTCCTGAAATTGGCTGAAAATATAGCAGGAGGCGGAACCTCCTGAGCAGGCTGCAAAAGGTTGCTGCAGCGACAACAACCAGCGGTGACATCATCACAAAGCCAAGGATGATGAGGGCAGAGCAGCTGTTGTCGTCAAAGTAATGGCAGACTGCAGAGGGGGACGCGAGAACCTGAAGAGATGAAGAGGAGGGAGTTAGTGTAGTTTGTGTGTTTTTGTGTGTGTGTGTGTGTGTGTGTGGGGGTGGGGGGGGGGGGGGGGGGGGGGGGGGGGGGGGGGGGGGGGGGGGGGGG
>JBBMFX010010258.1:0-12979 GCA_037832545.1 Rhabdalestes septentrionalis | reverse complement strand
AAAGAAAGAAAGAAAGAAAGAAAGAAAGAAAGAAAGAAAGAAAGAAAGAAAGAAAAAAAAATGAAAGAAAGAACAAGGGAGAGCAAAGAAATTTGGAAAGAAAGAGAAAGAGCCCTAGAAGGTGAGAATGAAAATGTGAGAGAGAAGAAAGGAAGAGTAAGAGAGAGAGTAGTGAAAAACAATAAAAAGAGAGAGAGAGATAGACAGAGAGAGAGAAAGAATGAGAAGGTAAAATAGAGATGGACAGGGGAGAATTAGAAAGAGAGTGGTGAGTAGAAATAAATAGAATGAAAGAGTGATGGTTAGAGATACAGAGTGACATAGACAGAAAAAAAATTAAAAGAAAGAAACAAAGACACAAAGAAACAAAGAAAGAAAGAAATAAAGAAAGAAAGAAAAGGGAGCCAAGGGGAAAGCACTCTTTCCATCTCTCTCTCTTCCTTTATCACACACAACCACCAATAAAAGCCTGAGCTGAACATATGTGTGTGTGTGTGTGTGTGTGTGTGTGTGTGTGTGTGTGTGTGTGTGTGTGTGTGTGTGTGTGTGTGTGTGTGTTCTGTGAACTGTATCTGATTCTTGTTTAAGTGACATTTTTAAAGCAGGATGTCCTTCCACTTTGATGGGCTTTTTGAATAGGAAATCTAAACTTACATTTTCAGTCTGTGACTCCGCCCTCGACCTAGAAGAGGCAACAAACCAGCAGAACCAGCAGCTGAAACCCCTAATGTCTTTACGGGACATTAAACCAGATAACACACTGCAGGTGCACTAATTTGGAAGTTTTCCACCAATTAGCAACACTTGAGTAAACATTCAGAGTTCCAGATATTCTAAATTCAAGTTTTCCTGCAAATCATTTTACGTTAATTTTACAGTGCTCAAATAGTTCACATCTGTTCTTCAACCTGAAATGCTATACTTAAATCAACATTAACTATTCAACCAAGTCACTTCTAGCTACGTAATGCACCTAAACATATCCTGTCAAAGAAATTTTTTTTTTTTTTTGCACAATTTTTCAAACTTTTTGAGAAAATCTTTCAGAGTGGGTTCGGTGTGAAAAGATTTATTGTAGAAAAAAATCACAGAATATGGATTTTGTTGCATCACGGATCAGTGCCACTCGCATTCTAAGGGCTAAGGTGGATCAGACTTGTGGACGTGGTTTAGGACCAGTGTTGGGCAAGTTACTTCAAAACTGTAATGCATTATTTATTACATGTTACTGTCATTTCAAAGTAATTCGTTACATTACAATATTACTGTATTTAAAATGTAAGGCATTACACTACTATTGCATTACTTTTGAGTTACTCTCACCAAAATAACTGGAAATATGGATTTGGCCATATAAATATAGCTCATGACGCTCAATTAGCTCATAACACTTCCAGTGGAAGGTGACGGTACTATCTGATGTTAGATCAGTTGCAGATTCACTCATCTCTAGGGTGACAGGATATGGGATTGTGAAGAAGAGGACACCTTAGCGCAGACTTTCTTTACCAGCTGTGTTAGATACGCATCTCGGCCACATGCATCTTGGGCCGACAACCATTCTGGACTTTTAGGTTCTGAGAGATGCCCGTGATGTGACGAATGTTTAGGCAGCTCCAAAGGATTCTAAAATTCCAGCCCGACGTTGGACACAGGTCTCAAAAACAGGACATGTCCGAGAAAAAGAGGACGTCTCCCTACTCTTCTCTCTGTCTGACTATAAGAAGTGAAACATTTTGCACGGACGTTTCTCCTCTGCTGATCTCGCGGTGATTTTGGCGAATCTATATGAAGGAGAAAAAAATGTATTTCTAGTTTAAAAATGTACTGTAACGTGTTACTGACTGTACCGAGTAAAATATTACCAATTTTAGTTCTGTAATGCTGTACATTAACATGTTACAGCAAAAAGCAATTAATTACAGTAATTAGTTACTTTTGTAATGTGTTACTCCTAACACTGTTTACGACACAGAATGACAAAAATGAAAAAAAAAAAAAACATTACAGGCGACAGACAAACACGAAACCACGGCTACGAGTCTGATGCTGTGAAGTAAAGTGGCTCCTAATCATGTGTGAACTCTTCACAGTACACAATTCTTTTTTTGCATTTAATACATTCACCAAGTGAAGTAGCGGGCAGTCAGGAACACAGCGCCCATTAAGCAGTGTATGGAGATGAAAACTAGCTCAAGGGAAACTTAACGGTGACACTATCTGTCCTGGGAACCACCTTCTCGATTATGGTATCTTCCATGCCAGGTAAATAAATAGTGCCTTTAAGTAATAAATGCATCCAGCGTTATTTACTGCCCTGTAGGACTGGCCTCATCTCAGCATCTTTACATTTTCTCATTCATGCAAACAACATCATGAAATCAAAGCCGGAGCTGAACACCTCCGGACATTAAAGGAAATCTCTTTAGACCCAGCTGCTGTAACCGTGCACTTCCTTCACCCACACAGCTGAAACAGAGGGCCTGGACACTCAGTGACCCCTGCGGACACACAAACACATCCATTATAGAAAGGCTAATAGACAGTTTAGCCTGAAGGAACATGTTCTCTCTTTATTATGTGTCTGCTTTTAAAAAATCAGTGAAATGGCCTATAAAAATCAGTGATTTGAATACTTATGTGAATTGAAGTCTCTTAAGGAGATCTTTGAGATGAAAAATGGATGTAATACTAGAAAATGCAACCCAAAGACAACAACTTTGAAAGAAAAACATCGATTTTATATGTTTTGTCCTAGTCACATAGCATGGTTATAATATAGAAAGTGTCACTCTAAGGTTTACTGTGGTTTTTAGTTACACACACTCTCTGGCAACTTTATCAGAAATGCCATTCCTGTCACTTCACCTTGTTGCTGAATAATCCATCTCAGTCCGTACAGTGTTTCTAATAAAGTGGCCAATGAGTGGAAGCACAAGGTGGGTGTTTCCAGTAAAGTGGTCGGAATATTGAAATAGGAGGTGGGTGTTTCTAATATATTGGCTAGTAAGTAGAAGCACAAAATAGGTGTTCCCAATTAAACGTCCTATAAATGTTAACAAACGATTGTTTCTAATTTGGGTTTGTCATTCTCTTCCTCACTTCCGGTTCACATACATGGAAGATCCGAGGATATCACACAGCACAGAAATAAAAGTGTGCAGGATGTCCCGCAAAGGAGTGTGTGTATGTGTGTGTGTGTCTCCGTGTGCATTTTTGCACATCCATGACACACAAAATCGAATTCCTGCTGCGCTTGCTCTATTTTCTGCGCTGCCGTGAGTAAATTTAGTGCAGTATTGAGGAGGTTAGAGGTTGTGTGTTACGTCTGAGAAAGCTTTCAGAGGAGTCTGTAAATTTTTCATGAAAATGTGCTTTAAAAAGCCGGAGACAAAGTAACGAGACAGGATTTCCCTCAGGCTACTGCGCAAAGACTCCAACAGATGCCTTTTCATCCCTGTATGTGTGTGGTGGTGGGAGGGGGGAGATGTTTATTATGGCCCAGGTCGTCTTTCCTGTGTAATATGGAATATATTTCCTACATGTTCAGTATTTCAGGATTTTTCAGTATTTCAGTATTAACATGTGTGTTTGTTTGTGTGTGTGTGTGTGTGTGTGTGTGTGTGTATGTGTGTGTGGGTGGGTGGGAGGCTGGTTGTTTGTAGCTGATCTTGTTCTGGTTGTGTGGGCTGGACTTATTCCCTCCAACAACCATTACTGCTTTCAGATCCCGTGCTCTGCTCCTCTCTTCATTAATGAAGGATAAAAATAAGCCCCAAAAATCCCCTTCCCTGAAAAAACAGCCCTTTAAATATAAACAAGACAAATGACATTTTCAGGCTGTTTGTGTTGTAGAATTCATTCACTTGAGACTAATTGGCTGCTTCTCTCAGATCCTCGGAGCTCAATGTGCTGATTAGAAGGCCTGTGTGAGCACCGAGACGAGACCGATGTCATGACCTTTCGAGCCCCCCTGTCCTCCCTGACACCCCCCGACCCCCCCGACCCCCCCACCACCCCCAGGCACAGCAGCAGTGGTACCCAACAAACACTTCGACATGCCCTGCTGATTCACCGCTCACGACATATCAACCCCTACAACTGCAGAGCAGACTCCAGATTTAGTCTTTGCCAGCAGATTTAAAGGGCCCATGTCCTACATTTCTCTTTTTTAAAATCCATTTAAAAATATATGTTTCAGTATCAGTCTGATTCTGGTCTATACTTATCGTCAATTCAGTTTCATTTACATGGGTCTTATTACAACCAAAACAAAGCAGGTTTGTCACAACATTGTCCAGGTCTACATCACTTGTGAGCAAGCCAAATGTGACAGAGGGTAGGAAAATCTCCCTAAAACTGGAGGAAGGAACCTCAGGAGAAACCAAGACTCAAAAGGGAAACTCCTCTGGTCGACCCGAAGAGAGTCTCCGTGGAGTCTCTGTGGAGATAACTAACAAAAGTAGGCCTTTGTGTGCAGCTTAATAACTGTTGGACAGTTTGCTCATATATGACTAACAGTGTTGGTACAGTTATCAGTACAAATACGTTTTGCTGGAAGAGATACTTGAAAGTCTCTAGTCCACAACAACAGGAACAAGAATTTCCGCCAGAGCTTTGAACAGCAGTTGCCTTTGACTGGAAGAGGCGCACATGATGAGGCAAAATCACATTTGGGCAAGGGGCCCCTCAATATTGCAGACCTGGGATGAGGTGGTGATCAGTCGGGCTGAAAAAAGGCAGTTCCCTTCAGAGAAAACAAAGAACTGAGTTCTGCTTAAGTTTTCAGTGTATTATTAATAGCTGTTCAGAGTGAATGTTGAGACTTGGGTATATCTCACTAAAGCAGCCTAGCTAGAAAAGGCAGAGCTGAGGGGTTTGACGAGATACAGGTGACCCTCTCACTCCACCTTCAACAAACCTGGATTGGATATCAGAAAAAAACAGAAAAATCACATACATATGGAACCACTCTGAGCAATATGCCCTAAATTTGACAAACAGATGAAGACATAAATAAGACAGATGAGCAGCAAGGCCCCCAGCTCCCTTAATATTGCACTTAAAATACAGATCTCTGCACACAAACAGTGCGAACTTTTAACAAAGAGACACTCTCCTGTTTGGAGAACCCCATAAATGACACTGTGTTCTATATGGGCGTCGAAATTGGAGCATATGTAGAACTCTCTAGGGGAAGTAGGGAGCCGTATCAGATTCAGACAGATGTTTTTTAACAGGTAAGTTGTTCATGAGAAAGAAAAAGGCGGTATCAGATTGGTTTTGGCATCTGCGGATTTAATACCAGTACATAGTATATTCTTACTAGTCCAAAAAAAGCCTGTTTTAAATGCCACAACCAACATTTAAAACTGAAACTCAGGAAACAAATAGCTGAGGGTATCCATTTTAATTTCATCAATATGACGAAGGATTCAATTTCTACACCCCAAGCATTAAAGGAACTGAGAAAACTTGAACATAAGATGAGGGTTAAGGGGTAGATCCTTACATAATGTGCTTTGAGTTCCAAGGGACTTCGGAATGTAATCTGGCCAGGGACATCAGGCCATGGGCATCTGCTGGTCTTTCTGGTTAAATCTGATGTTCTCTGGTATTTAGCTCAGAATGTCAGATTGTAGTCCATGTCATTTGTGTCCATGTCTCCAGAGATATAGATAGCAGCTTTCAGAGCAGTCCAGTATGGCATGAGCACACACACTCATACACACTCATACACACACACACACACACACACACATACACACACACACACACACAAACACACTTCTCCTATAAAAAATCCAGCCTGAGGGGACGGTTTCAGTGCCGTTAATGCAGCCCAACCACAGCTCCCTTAGGAGACACTGGAACTGCAGTAGATCTCATTGCCTTCAGCTGGAGATTTCCCAGGACAGCCTCGTCTTCTTTTTTCCTCAAACATTGCTGATCTGTCCCACACTGCAGATGGGTGGCCCTTCTTTTAATAGTTCATTAAGAAATAAATTTTTTAAATTGAGTTACATCATCATACCATCTGTTATAAACAGTTAAGTGGAGTAATTGAGTGAAGGCATTTTTATTAAGAAGCATGATCTGCATTTATATATATATATATATATATATTGAAGTTATTGACTGTTACTGTAAGCAGTTCCTGCTCACTTCCAAACATAAAACCCATCTGTTCAAGCTTGTATATTCATTAAAATAATTTGCATTGTCCAATTTTACCATTTTGAATGATTGCTTATTTTCTGCTTTTGTTTTTTACTGCTGTTTAGTTACCTGCACTTTTTGTACGGCACACTTGGGTGCTAGAAAGGCACCTGTAAATAAAATTGATTCTTTTAATTAGAACACTTGTTTCTAAAGTCATGCTTTATTAATAGTGCACAGTATTGTGTAAAACATATTTTTCTTCCAAAGATCCAGGCTTTCTTGTATTATATGGTGTGAGTGGTTGGAACATCGTTATACTGTATTTGTCTGTATATGTAGCACTGTGCAAAAGTCTATGTAGTTCCATACCTTATTTCTATATATTTTTTTCTATTTATAAAAATAAGATATTTTCATGATATTTCTAGAGTCACAACATCTGATTAGGTCAACTGTACCAAATTTTTTTCCACATTTCTGAAAGCTCTATTACATTTATGATATACTATATGATGCACAACACCACTGTCTCTCAAATGCAGGTCACAATAAAATACCTTTCCAGTGGGATATGGCCAGATGGTCATGCTCTGTGACATTTTTAAAAAAATGTATTTTACTCTGAGGCACTGAAACTGTATTCACACAAAGCAGATATTGTAGAATAATATGATATATGCGGCATGAATTTATTAAATTATTCAATAGGAAAATAATAGCCATGGACACAAAAACAGGCATGTCATGTCATTGACCCACATGTATGTTCAGTTTCAACAAAACATGAAAAATATGGTTGTTTTTTCTTTGTTTTTTTAAGCCACCAGCTCAAGGACCCTAAGATTCGTCCACAAGTTTAGCTTATACTTCAGAGTGATGCTTAAGTTTAGCCAAAATTGTTTACATAGCTAATGATCAAAGCTAACGAATAAAGTACTAGCAGCCCTGCTAGCATATCCGCATTAACATTTTTGGTTAAACCCTTAGCTTTCTCCACACATGATTAAAAAATTAAACTTAACTGTACAAAAACATGGACAAGTGTTGCCTTGGAATGATTACCCTGTGTATAAATAGATCATAGATGGTTAAAGACATGCTTTTATTTCCATTCATAACATCCAGTATTTCCAAAACATGGACCATCGCACTTGTGCATCCATCCTTTTCCCTTGATGGACTCAACGAGCAGAAACACAGCTTTCATAGAAAAAAAACAATGGACGGCACACTCAAGTAGCATTTTAGCGGCAGTGTTGACAGACACAGGTGATGGGTAGTGTAAACAGAAGTGTTTGTTTATTTATTCAATTAATTCATTATCTTTTCATTTGGGGAATGTTTCTAAAAGCAATCTAAAAATTATACACATTCAGTTCCCTCCGCATCTAATAATGATTTAATAATAATTAAAAATTGTCAGGAGAATCTAAGCCAGCTTGTTTTAATTACATGCCAATATATTAGTCTTTGATCCTGGACTGGCTATTAGGTCAAATGCGGATTAACTGAACCCCTATGGTAATCTTCATTTATTTATTTATTTATTTGACAAATAACAGATACTTCACATCTAAGACTGGTTTGGGGAAAAAAAAAAGGCAGGTTGTTTGTAATGTTCCAGAATAAATATACATATATTATACATATCAATATATACTGTGTATATTCAGATTCATAGGTTATTTAATAAATGCAGATTGCCTTCCCTCCTGCCTTGGCGGCCTTTGTACTTCCAGACTTCAAAACCTTGGGGGTCTGAGGTGGTCTGCAGTTGCCCCCTCTCATGTTTTCTGATCACGAGTGACTAACACTGTACAGTTAAAGGCTGATGGTACGATACTATGGTTTTGCTATTGTTTATATGGAGTGCTCTTTTATAGCAGTAACTACAGAAATAACTCTCAGCACCCCCGCCAGATGGCCCACTGACCTGTGATCAGTAGTGTTACATGTTTTGGTAATACATCTCACATGAATCCTAAAATTCTCTTTTTTGTTTGTTTTTATGGCCACTGGCGTGCTTGAATATATAACTAAAAACGATTGGACAGCTTGACAGTGTGGTCTGAGAAAAGGTGCGTTGATGGCTTGTACAGGCTCTGAGTGTCGTGTCCGTTTAGTCGTTTAGTTCAGTCCTCTCTCTGTGCCGGGACTCATTCCAGGCTGCCCTGCCACCGCACGTCCCTCACTGCTGCGTGTGTGCGCTCCAGGCCGCAGTCGCCACAGTTACAGTGGCAGGCGGATGTGCATGGCAGCGCTGTTGGGCCGAGCACCCAGGATGTAGATGGCACTCTCACACATGAACGCGTCCCACGTCACCGGCCTGGAAAACAAGACAGCATAGAACGATTAGTGCTTCCCTCAGTCCGGCCTCTCCTTACACGGCCTGTTCACTCTACCTGTTTCTGCACCTTCTGTATAAGTAAAACAATTGGGAATCCATGTGATTACAAGCACATTCTAGGAAGAGGACCTCAATATTAACTTTGGGAGATACCTCTGTCAGGCTTTTCCTTCGACATGAGCAGCTTCTAGTTTTACATGAGCTAATTTTCCTTCCATACAAGCTATCTCTATTTTTAGATTCTACATATACTTATAGTAATTTCTACTTCTACATGAGCTATTTTTACTCCTAGGTAAGATACTTCTAATCAAGCTGCTTATATTTTTACATGAGCTACTTTTACTTCAATCGGCCATTTATTTCGCCGATTGCTCTTGTAAGTGCGTCAGCTTGGTACCAGTTGTAGCTGTGTCTGCATTGTTATGCACAACTTTGCCTCTCCTAGAAATAAAACAGCATGCATTCATACAAACTTAGTCAATGCACACGCCTATGTCAGTTTTGCTTTTACTATAGGATATCAGATAATGAAAAAATGTTAATTGTGTGCTTGTGTGTTGTCATGCAGGCTATAGACTGATTTTCTGGGCTGCATGAATGAAATATGGTAAGGTTACAGGTCAATGGCATGTTGAGGAAATTTCAATCGGTACTGCGCACCAATAGGAAGATGGGGACCCCACGAATATTGACAGGTATTTTGCACACTGGGGAAATGTAAGTTTCCTCAAACTTGGCTTGATGACCCGTCACCTAAAGACTGGCTTAAGCCGGTCATGGGGAATGACCAGGAAGCATTCAGCAGTGTGTGAAAGTTATCAGCTGATGAACACAATAAAAACAATTTTAGGACATGTTCAGACTGTTATCTGGCATTGCATCTATAGTTACCACCCATTATCACTTTTGAGTCCACACTGTAAGTTATTGCCACAGGTTTCCTTTGTGATGAAATCAGTTGCTCCTTTAAGAGAGTAATTCAGTAATTCAATTATGTGTGTGTGTAAGAATGTGTGCCTGTCTTAGTGTGTGTGTTTGTGTGTGTGTGTGACATGACACAATTGTAGGCCTATTCATTTTTATATAATACATTTTTATTAAAACATGTTGTCACTTGCCATTAATTTCAAGAAGAGTGGAGTTGACCTTATTAGTGTTGGACTAAGGGTTATGATTAGGATCACCCAAGGGCTAGAGTTAAGAGATGGACAACTTGACACAAAAAAGGCCGCTGCTCGATGTTGTGTTGGTAGAAAAAGAGATTGTGGAGATTGTAAAAAAGGTAGTAAAAGGTAGTAAATTCTCTCTAGGATTCCTGCATAAACCCTGCCTTGCTTCTCTGTATCTGTACATTTGCTCAAACATAGATTACCTTATGCCAAATTTGCCCTCGCTACGATTGTATGTTGTTTCCTAACAATAACTTGAATCCTGGAATTTTAAACACCAGCTGCGCATTTCACATTTCATCGCAATTTGTCCCTGTTCTTTTGTAAAACATTTTATATTTATGTGCAATCTCTGGCCCTATATTTGTGTATTTTTTAAATGTTGTGCAAATGCATGTGTGGAATGGCATTTTAATACAATGTATCATCATATCTTGAATCCATATTCTATCTGTAACAATACTCTACACTACACTAGTGTGTCAAGGTTTGCATTTCATTTCATTCTTCTCTCTCATTTTTTCCTTTTTACTTTAACACACACACACACACACACACACACACACACACACACACACACACACACACACACAAAAACAGACCTGTTGTCATATTTCTCCATGGCTTTGTCCCTGCTCCTGTCGCTATTGGAGCTGGCCGGGCTGCTCTCTGATATGGGGCCGACGTGGCTGATACTGCAGAGAAGAGAACAAGTTAAAACACAAACACAGTCAAACACATTCCAACCTGTCACTCTGTTTGTTTTCACTCTCTGTCACACACTCACACACACACTGGCTGGGTCAGTGAACATAGCACATACGCAACGGACCACTCTAGTGTTGACTCTTAAATTTGACAAGATCAGCCATAAACTGCCTACACAAATACAAACAATGTTGAACATGTGTTTATGCTTTAAAAATGCAATGCTTACTACAGTAAATACTACATTTACTCTGCTAAGAGCCTCCCATTATGGAATATGGGTTTTCCTGTGCAGTTTTTAAGCCACCCTTTATTTCTTTATATTTCATTTTGAATCCCCTTCTTGATGCCAAATTAAAAAATTTTCTGGCTGTCAAACTGTCTTATCTTTGGCATATTGAATAGATTTAACAAAAGAAATGGGAACAAATGTTTTGCTGCGACAGGCTGCAAAGTTCCCAAACATACAAAGAGCCTAGATACAGGAGTTACAAACACTCAGTTCTGCTTGAATGATTCATACTGTATGCCTTAACAAACAAAGAAAGTTCCTCTGAAACTGGTTCTGGGTCTGGACTGAAAATGAGAGACTTTGAAACCTGGAGAACTGTTTCTCAAGACCACATTAACAAGAAAGTGAGTCTTTGCAAGCAAAAGATGGAGAAATTAGAAAAAGCTCAAGGATTTTGCACAAAAGTTTGGATTTATATATGTAAATACTCAAGAGCCCGTAATTGGATAATTACTCCAGTGGTTCATAAGTTTCAGATGACAACAATTTCCTTTGACTGATAGCCTGAGCAACTTTTCATTCCTTAAACAGCCATTTCAAGATGCTTCCTGTTGTTCTGGAAAAGATTATTGATGATCAGCTGAGGAGATGCTGAAATGACTGGTTTTGGGTTAGGAATTGACTATTTCTTTCTTAACACTTGGAGGGACTGTGGCAAACCATCAACCTCCCTGACAAAATATGTTAAAATAGATACTGAATGATGGTGGCAGGGGTAAAATATGCACAGCAGAATAGGCTATGTGTAATAATGTATGCACCCATTGCTGTACATTTCATGAAATTTCATGTCTTTCTGCTTCCAAGCAAACTGAAGCCTTTTCAGTTTGGTTGCTTTACTCCACAACTGCCCCTGCAATACCCTTTCTTCTTTTCTTTGTTTCTTTGTTTTTGCTTTGTTCATTCATTTATTTGTTTACTATATATTTGTTTGTTGTTGCTTATTCTTTGTGCACAATTATGTATTACCGTATACCTCAATCCACAACAGAGCCATGCTCCATTGGGGTCAAACTGCAAAAGACTGGTTCAGGGAGCACGTGGAAAAAATAATCTTACATTAAACATGAAAAAATAATCTTACATTAAAATCCATGTTTCTAAAATCTGATGTTGCATTATAATATAATGTATAGATTAATAGTTACATTATTATTTAATGTTCTCGACTTCATGGCCCGCCCATGTACAAGACACCCCACACACCCCTTCCCCCACCCCCCACCCCCTGCCCCCCACAGACCATAGGCAATTGCAAGGACACCCACACACAAAAACAGTCCAACTGGCCAGAGAAACATGCCCACTCTTCAAAAGATTTTCACTTGCAGCTATGAAATTTGCATGACAGAGAAGCCGAGTATTTATTTCGACAGGGTTTCAAATAAAAAACATGAATAAAGCCCAGTGTAACCCTTCTGTTTTATTGTTTATTATATTTAAACAATTATCTGCGGATGCTGAAATGATTTTGGTATCACAGTGGGTTCCTAATTATATCAGCTCGTATCTCCTCATGTTTCCAAAACTGCGCAACTTTGTGCACAAGTTGTACAGGTATACTGGTGCCCTGCATACACACTCACACAATAACACACACATCTTAAGGCAATCCCTTGGATTCCCCTGCTGCTAACTCATGTTACCCAGCCTCTGACTCATTTTTCCCTGCCTTAAACTCATGTTTGTCCTTGCCTCTAAATCATTTTTGCTCATCTCTAGTTCATTCAAGTGAACTTAAACAATAAGTCTAATATATATGCCACTCTATTTTATAACAAAATCAAACTTCTATATATGGAACATATTTTACAGCAGGTAGGGTTTGTGACATATGCATCAAGTCTTGCCCATTTGTTAAAGCGAGGAACATGTTCACATATGCAATAGTGAAACACTGATTTAGCCTTAAGTGTGAATCTACCACCCTTTGGCTAAACAATGGCCAGTAAAAACCTCTCCAGAACGCCCTCCTTTCATCTGCGTCCTTAAGTTGATTTTAATGAACGCAGTTTAGAATGCAGTCTTAGTCATGGCAATGGAGGCCAAAAACACACACACACACACATTTAACGTGCAGCACCCATTTAAGCTGATGAGAGATATTCCTAAGAGATTTTGAGGAGAACAAAACCCTCTTGTTTGATCCTGGTAATGGAAGGGCTGGGTCAGTTGTAGTTAATATATGAGGGCCAAAATAAAAACACTGGAAGAGAAGCAGTGATGATGATGATGATGATGATGATGATGGTGATGGTGATGATGATGATGATGATGATGATGATGATGATGATGATG
>JBBMFX010010193.1:0-12983 GCA_037832545.1 Rhabdalestes septentrionalis | reverse complement strand
TTGTCTTGGTCTTGTCTTAGGCTCGATACCCTCTGGACTTGGTATTGTCTTGTTCTTGTTTTAGGCGGTTTTGACTACAAGTCTAACAAACACACACACACACACACACACACACACACACGTTTGGATATTGCATACATTATGTTATTGTACTCCTGAATACATTTTCAAATAGGACTAAACCATTAACATGTTTATTTTAAAAATAAAGGTGAACATATAACATAATTGAGACCTTATACACTTGCTGGCTGAATCATCAATGCTCTGAAACGGCTTCTGTGAGAAAATGCTGCTCTGAGTAATTTATAATACAAAATTCTTGAAGAGGAAGATTTCAACACCAAAAGCTGAATTTGATTTAGGATGATGTTGGTTAGTTGATCCAGAGGTGAATTGAAACCTATCCTGACACTGATATCATTGAAAAGCTTTCATCACTGAAAAGTTGCAAGAACTTATGAATCCCACATGAAATATCTTCAGGTAATCTACACCCTGCATGATTAGAGTACAATGTAACATGGCCTCCAAGTTTCTACAGCAAGTTGGGGGGAATTTTCCATTTGAGTGTCATTCAGGAGAGCAGGACCGTGGTTGTTTTATTCCTCCTGCCTGCAGCTCTTATACTCTGATTTCAGACCAAAACTCCAGATTCCAATAAGCAGCAGGAGGAAGTGCTCACCATCGACCATTCCGCCAAATGACAAGGTTTCTTTGGACCTAGGAGGGACATCAGGAACTATATGGCCTATAGTGTACTCTGGGGAATCTGAAGAGGGGACATCTTAGAGGCTGGTCACTGGAGGCACGGTGCCAAGGGCCCAAAAAAAAAATTACTAGCAACTTTCCACCTTATCATCACTGAAGCCTGGTTTCTACTTTTAAAACATCTTCATCAGGCACAAACCTTTCAGCAGAGGTCTTTTTCTCTTTTTCACTGAAAAGGTGGCGGCTATCAGCAGCCAGTCCTCTGACTCACACAGGGCCAACCTCGACCAACCTCTGTCACACAGAGAGTGAGGTATATAAACTCCTGATTTGTCCTACTACATGACTGCTCAACTCTATGCCTACATGACTTTTCCAAGCCATTTCTTCAGATATCATGCATGTGTTTAATTCCACCCTTACTGGAACATTTCTTACAAGTTTCAAACAGGCTCAAGTCATGCCTCTGCTCAAGAAGCTCTCCCTCACCCATGCTCAAGTCAATCTCATTGCTTCCATTCTTATACCAAATAATTTAAAGGGCAGTCTACAAACAGAAAAAACCTCCTGCAGGCTCATCTCATCAGACACCATCTCCTCTCCTAATGAATTACACTTACATAAAGATTTGAACACTTAATACTGTCCTCTGGTTCTTACACTGTCTTAAACTTGAGTGGGTCCTCTTATTGTTAGTGGCTTTGAATGAAAGCATCTGCCAAATAATAACAATAATAATAATAATAATAATAATAATAATAATAATAATAATAATAATAATAACAATAATAATAATAATAATAGAAAAGAGTAGGGAAATCTCAGTTTTCCATGAAATGGGTCCTTTTACAGCTAATGTTATTGGAGATGCTGAAATACGTAGCCCTTTTACTGTTAAAATGATCAGAGATGTTTTGTAATTATATACCTTGAAATACCTCACTACCTCTCTAGTGTCTTAGAACACAAATGTCTTAGAACTCAAATGTCTTAGAACACAATTTTACTTGACATTGAAATTTAAAAAGATTTTTTCCTTCTCTTGTGAATAATGTTTTATTCCTACAGTGAGGATCTTTCATTTTCATCAGGGTAAGTCTTGAATTGTGTTATAAGGAATAAGAATGGAGTTCACAGAGGTGATTTTTGCAACACCTCTATTGAGGAGAAGAGTGTCTGAGCGCTTGGCAGAGGACTATCCACTAGTCATGACACTCCTGTGGAATAAGACGCTGACTCAGCTTTTAAATACTGTTCTGATAGCTTTAGACTTGTCATGTTTTGTAGGGTACTAGCTGTATGGGTGCAAAAGAAAGCAGATTTCACCATTGAAATCTGTTCAAAAGCAAATATTCTTGGCAAAAATAATGATTGGAATATTTACAATCACCCTCACAGCTCTTCTCTATTTACTTTTTTGTTCAAAGGTCATGTTGTCAGGATATTGGAAACATAAAAGCAAACTTGCTAACAGATGTGTCAGATTTGATGTGGCCTTTCAGCAGTGGTGTCATAGCGCATTTGGACAAACTCAACAAGCATTTTGGGGTACATTATAAACATCACCTATACACCGACATAGCAGTGGTGGATGAAGTTACTAGCCCAGACATTCACATGGGAAAATTCTGCATGGATTTTTTCCTAAGAGCTATTTTACACTCATGGAAGTTATTTTTTAGAACTTTAATATTTTTTAGACAATTTTACATGTATAAATAGATGCAAATAGATGGAAAGTATTTGTAACTTTTGTAACTTTTGAAACATTTGGAAATGATTGGAAACATGATATATATACACTCAGTGGCTGGAACATACAGCCACTGCCTCTCTCACAACCAGTGCTCCTTCTTGACTGTGGCTTCTCACTCTATCTCTCCTTCATAGTGGATTCCTGTTAGAAAGGAGCATTTCTAGGGGAACTAAAAATTTCTGCTTTGATATTGCTTTTGTACAAAGGCCTGGCAATTACAAGCTTGGCTGTATATACATCATGTTTCCAATCATTTCCAAATGTTTCAGAAGTTAAAAAAGTTACAAACACTTTCCATCTATTTGCATCTATTTATACATATAAAATTGTCCAAAAAATATTACATTTCTATAATAATAATAATAATAATAATAATAATCATCATCATCATCATCATCATCATCATCATCATCATCATCATCATCATCATGCATGGTCATAACATGCTTAGGCCTGGGAACAAGATCATTTCATGGCCACATTTACACATGATTCAGCTGTTATGGTCTGACAGGCCTGGAAATTATACCTATGTATATCAGAGGTACAATCTCTGCACTAGCTGACGTCAAGTATTTAAACATCCCAGTGATGGTTTTGTGAAATCTCTGTTTAATGTCCTTTCCCTGCCTTCTCAATTCCACTACTTCATGGATTTTCCAGCTGAAACCATTGGCCGCAGAAGCAACTGTCTGTTGCTGCCAAGATGTCTGCATCCAAATAAGAATATTCCTCTGCTTTATGAACTGTGAGCTAACTTTTGTTGTAATCAGTAGACAGGCAAGTTCATAGCTGTCTCCAGGTAAATGTACATCTTGAGAAAAGATCTTCATGTCATCTCGCTGACTCTCTCCAACCTCTATAACTCCTTACAGCCTCTTGTAAAAGGGAAGACACCACGTGACTGGGGCCAGAGTTCAGAGTTTTCCAAACACAGAGGCAAATAGCACGTTTAGATTTTGGCAGCGCATTGCAAATGGAGTTTACGTCTGTGGATTTATAGATCTTATTTTATCTCTTCTATTATAGCTACTGTGCATTTCTCGCACATGGTGACGATGTTCCCAGTTTTACAGGACACAGGTGTTGTCAAGTTGATGTACAGGATGGGTCAGATATAGGCTGGAGAGACACAGATTTTCTATGTAAAATCCACATCTGTTTAAAGTGTTTCCACACATTCCACTGCTACTTGACTTGCCTGTTTCTGTCCACTCTATCAGACGTACTATGCATTCCATCCAGCATCCCATAGCATTGGAGAACAAGAGTCTCATTTGGAAAATCGCACCAACTCCTGTTTTGTAGACCTAAGACACCCAGCTCTGATCAAAATTCATCAAGTCAAAGTGCCCATTGTGCTTTCAGGCATCCAGGTTTTCTAACAAACATCATAAAAGCATCAACCATATATTTAAATGGACTTCTCATTTTTTTAGTGTAGCTTAGTCATATTTAGCACCATTTATTCTATAATATGTCAAGGCTGAGAGCCTGAGAATGTCCCTTGGCAGAGGGCTGCTCCACTTATAAAGGACACCTAAAAAAAGGGGGCCTTTTGGCCTTTATCTCAAACTGGTCCACAGGGACCCCAAGGCAGTCGAAATGTTTGCTCTAACTTGACTTGTATTTGAACTGGCTGGGGTTTCCTGAGGACATATTTGAGAAGAACTTCTTTATAGGCCCTTAAGTAAAGACAATATATATTATATGTTTCTATTTAAACTAAAATGTCCATTTATTTTACTGTTTAAAGAACAATTACATTGTTTCACGTTTATAAGTTTTTAAGAGCCTTCTCAAAATTGTCTATTGTTACAAGTCAAAGAATCCTTTCTATTTTTGCTATTAGTGTGCCTGGTGAACTGAAGTCTGTCCACCCAGCAGACATATTGGCATTGTGCTCAAGATGTTATTTCCACTCATGCAAGAGCAGACTCCTTATTTTTCAAAAATAAATTTGAAATCACTTCTAAAACCAGGCAAAAATCATGTAAGTAGTACATAGGTAAATCAACTCTGGCACCTCCTGCTCTGTCTTTTCATCCAGGGACGTGGCACACTGGGACGCGGGGTTTGTTCCAACACCCCCACTTTTGCTGAAATGCGATTCCACCCCCCTCCCCCCTTTTTGTGATTGTATTTATAATTTGGCTTCCCCACCCCAGAACTCCCCCACTTTTCGAAAGCTTGATACACCCTCTACATCGGTGCCACTGTCTCCAAACCTTCAAACCAGACAGCACAGGTCTCACTACAATCTTGCACACATTCCCTTTCACTTTTCCTGGTACCAGCCTTTCATAGATTATTCCTATTTGAACTCCTCTAGCTCTACTCTTTGCATCTTTACCATTCACATTTACCTTAAAGCCAGCAAAGATTTTACACAAGTATCTAAAGTAAAAGAAAGCATTTATGTAGAAATGATAAACTGAAGGCAAACCCAAGGTAAAGCCTAACCCAAACCTCACACCTTTCCCTAAATCTGGCATCAGTGTGCAAGGTGTGCAAGGTGTCCAGAGGTGGGTAGTAACGAATTACATTTACTTCGTTACATTTACTTGAGTATATTTTTGGGGTAACTAGTACTTTTAGGGTGCTTTCACATATAAGGGTCGGTTCATTTGCCTAAACTCTGCGCTGTTCTACTGATCTATTAAACCCCCTTTCCATGAGCTGTTTGCTAAATAAGCAAAACATTGCTGTGTTCTTATGAGTTTTTGAAAGTCGGGACCTAATGTGGTCGTCGGACCATATTTGGATGAGGCTCCGCCCCTTCTCACAGCTCCGGGTCTGTCCGTGAGCTCCTTGGAGCTATGTTGCTAAGCGCTAACTGAAACAAATACGTCTCCTCATCCTAACAGCACAGCTGACTACGACAGCTGGATTAGTCCAAAAAGACCCAGTACTGTCTGCACCGCTCCAGTGTTCATTTGAAAGCGTACCGAGACCACCTCTTCAAGGTGTGGTCTCGGGTGCGATTGTTGCATTCTCACATGCCCAAACGAACCGCACCAACTGTTACTTTTACTTAGAGTAAATATTTTTTACTTTACTTGAGTACAGATTTTGGGTACTCTACCCACTTCTGAAGGTGTCTCAATATAAATATATCACAGGCCGAATAAACTTTACAAAATAAACTGATGTGGTGTCTCTGTTTTAAATGGGCATGACTCCCTTCTGATACTAAGGTAATCTGCAAATGGAAAATACCTAGAAAGCATTACAACCACAAAAACAAGGCAAAATCCCTGCTTCAGCAGTGGCTTCAGACTCTCGTGATTTTTTCGGAGAACCTAACTAATAATTGTTTGTGGATATTCACAGAAACCGCACATATCCTCCGCTTTTTGTTTGCTTTTGTGGTGTCCGGGGCTCGTCCGGCACAACCCCTCATCCTTCTGCTGCTTGTTTATATTTTTGCGTGGCACACAGCAAGGAAATCAGACACCTGAATGGAGTTAGCCTCCACTGCTCAGTACCACACCCAACCCTAAACAACCAGCACGAGGACAAGGGGGCGTGGGGGATGAGGCCCGGGCTTTTTTCGTGGCAATATTTTTTATGCGTTTTAGTGCTACATTAGAAAAATATAATGTACTCATTGTGTTACATAACTATGCTATATTTCCATATAAAATATAATTGATTTTTTTTTAGCTGTCCAGTGAACACAAAGACAGCACACCTTGGGATGGTGAAATACCACTGTACTCAGAGGCAAGAGGCTGCAAATTAGCCAATCCGAGAACTTTATTTATTTCTCCATGGTTTATCCACTATATGCGGATGCTCCCATGCAAATGTCGGGGATTACTGTATGCCATGCAAATCTAAACAGAATTCAAGCCATTGTAAGAAATTGTTTCTATTTTAAGCTTTAATTTATGAATGGAAATAGTTTCCTGTTTTATTTCCAGCTACTGGAGAGTTGTTTATAAAATTGACATTGTTTATAGTTTGCAGGAGAGAAGTGCTTTACTGAAGAAGTTGTTGCCTCTGTTTACAGGTGGAATATAAAGCGACACAACTTGCTGTGAAAGGATGAGAAAGTAGCCCCTCTGTACAGGAGGCCTGTAAACGTGCCTGTGTTGAGAAACGTGCACCTTTAAATCAACACAGCTGCAGCAATTACAGTGTTTTCTTATTGTGGTTTGTGCCCTTCTGACAGTGATTTTGTTCATCTCTAGTGTTGGGAGCACGTGTAGTTTGGATGAGAAAATTTGCATTTGAATTCAAGGTCGAATGTCTATATCTTGCCAATGAAGTCCAGATGTTGAAGTTATTGGTGGCGCAACTGCGGTAGAACAGTAACACTGAGTGGAATAATGTGTTAATGATGGCTCAAATTGCAGTGGCACAGCAGAGCACCATAAGCTACTTTTTATCAGGGCTTACTGAAACAAAGAGTGTTTTAAGGGCGCAGATGGTCATTTGACCCCAAGCACTTAGAGATGTCCTTCAACTGTAGTTAATTATGTTATTATGAGTAGACTGGAGCCATACCCTTATAATCCTACATGTAGAAAAAAAGTAATAAATTCAACATTGCTATAAGAAAGGCCTATTGGTAACACCTTAGTGCTTTCAGTAAGTGTTTTTATAATAAACTTAGTTATGGCTCCAACTAGTAAAGATATTAATGAGATGTATATTAATGTAAAGATATTACTGGGTTGCATTATAATTCATTCTCAATGCACACAACAAAGATACACTTCAGAAACCACTTCAGTGACATGTCATATAGTTAAGTTTCATTACAAATAAAGCATACCTGATTTCCAGCTGTAACTCCTTCCTGGTTTAATGTCCTGTGCTCTAACAACAACATTATAAAGACTGTAAAAGTGTAACTAAATGCTATGGAAATAATGTTTTTCTATTTCTTGCATTTAGAGGATCCTTTACACTCAATCTCTTGCAGAGGTATTCAACAAGGTATCCAGCCTTAGGTAATGTGTACTATATTGGGTATTAATTGTGTGACTGCTTAAAAATGTGCACAAACTATGATTAACAAACACTCTTCTGGCAGGAACCAACAGAAATCACTCTGGTCCTGATATGCATAAATGCTTGTTAATGCTGAGTACATCTTTAGATACAGTTAACGGTTTGCAAATGTTGCATGCCTTCAGTCTGTGACTGTGCCAGTGCTCACTGGGCTGTGGGACATAACTCCCCATGAGCTTTGTGTGATCCCTAGTAAAACAGATTACAAAGAATCTTTCACCACAATTCTAATGCAAGTGAGCTGCAGGAACCTTGGTCTCATTAATGCACCATATGCCATTGCTGACTGAATACTGCAGGTTGGATAAAGAATTAGACACATTAAAGGAAGTTTCAGTATGAGTACAGTATGTTCAGCTTGGCTCACTGAAGAGTTCCATCTGTCATTGAATCCGCACTGTATAGATCTCTCATGTCAAGGTTCTTGCACAGTAGCAGGATAGTCAAAGCTCACTCTCTCCAATCTTACTCCCTCCCCTTTACACACCACAAATTGGTCGTAGCTCTAACGGGGAACATGATCGCCTCAGGAGGGCCCCTCATAAATCCTTCAGTTTGAGAGTTGCGAGTTTCTATGTACTGAACTAAGGAGGAATGGAGAATGAGTTTGACCATCCTCAATTTTATAACAATATTTATATCCATGAATTTTTTTCCTTCTCCTTTTGAAGAAACAATTCATGAATTTAGAGCACAGTTGGCTAGAATTAAATGTTGTAATTCATTTCCTTATTTGCATATAGCTTAAAGCTTGCAATTTTCTTCACTGTGGCAGTAGCACATGTAAACAAACAACAGCTTTGTAGTAACTGCATAAACTGCATAAAACAAACATCTGATTGGAAGTCAGCCTTTTCATCTGTTATAGTATATTAGTTAGGTATTTTCCTTAATTAGTATTTAATTTTTTTATTTATTTTTAACATTTTAAATTAACATTTTATTCCAATATTTAACTAATCTTTTGATGAGGTAATAAATCGTTTTACCTAGGCTAATGAAGGACTCTCCAATGTAGTTTTACTGACTGATTTTTCAGCTGTCTTTAATAGTTTATCTTTGCAGCCTAGTCCTTCTATCCCTGTCCTGGTACAATGGCTTTTTTATTATTTTGTCTTGCCTTAGTTGTTTGACACACTGTTTGCTGTTGGTATTTAGCACAAATGGCAACAGGGGTTTGTCCATGGATCAAAACTATTACCCATAGACAAAAACACCAAATGCGACTTCATCCACAGTTCATGTCCATAGTCTGATGCTCTTGTTTCTTTTTTTCCTGAAATGAGTAATGCTCATTACATTAATGGTATCTGGCAGACGCTCTTTTTCAGAGCAATGTACACAAGTGCTTGAGTCCAAATTTTTTCTTCATAGCTTCAAAGCTACACTCAGATCAACATTTGCTTTTTAACCAATGTACTACCTTTAAAAAGACCCTGTCTAAAAGGAAACATCAGAGGTTGATGCACAGTTAGTAAAAACCGTGGACAGGAGTTAAAAGGGTTAGTGGCCAAGGTTTTTAAAATTAATTATACAGGAAAAATACACAAATGATAAATGTGAAAAATAGTTCATCTCCAATGTACGGTTTTCTAGTTCTTCTTTTTCTTCTGGCTAGGGTTTGCAATACCATACCACTTTATTTATAAACAGTGTTGGGCAGCTACCTTTAAAAAAGGTATAACTAAAAATTAGTTATAGTTACTAGTTACTTCTCACAAATAGTAACTGCGTTAGTATCTGAGTTACAACATTATAAAAGTAACTAATTACCGACGCAAGGTAATTATTGCGTTACTTTTTAAAAAATCTCATTTAATATAACTATAAAATAAATATAAAACATTGTACACTAATCCCCAACGCAGAGAGAAGCTTTTTTCCTGGGTGTAAGTTGCACGTCACACACACACACACACACACACACACACACACACACACACACACACACACACACACACCCCAGAGAAAAAGAGGTCTTATGGCTGAGAGAGACGCTGCTCGCATGAAAACCGCTTCAGTGTTCTTAGTTATAGTAACACGCATTTTATTGTCAGTAACGGTAATAGCGCTGTAACATGGGAAACAGTAATTGGTTTGATGACTCATTACTGAAAAAAGTATCGCCGTTGTTAACGCCGTTTATTTATAGCACCGTTATTCCCATCACTGTTTATAAAGTACTTTAAAACAACAACAAATTTGACTAAAGTGCTGTAGAATAAAACCAAAAGACAAAATACACACCTACTTGGCATACTGATTGGGGACACTCCCTTGATTCGTGTCCCCCTTGCCTTTCCTAGCGGCTGCACCTGGAGCACTTTAGTAAATTTAGGCATGTAACTTTTAAACCATATAAGCAAATTTCAAAATATAGGTACCCTTGGATTCCTTGGGTCAAGTCAGTTGAACACATCTTGAGTGATTTCAGTTTCTGCCATATTAGATTTTCACCTACATTAGATTTTATGGAAAAGTTTTTAAAGTTTTCACTGGCTGCAAATTTTCTCCAATTTTCCAAATTGGAGAAAAAGGTTCTTTATTGGTTTTCTCATTTACAAAAGTGTTCATCTGTCACAGCCAATAAAGTTGGTGCCACCCCCACACACACACTGCAAAGGCTTAATGTATCACAACCAAACTTGTTACACTTTTGATGGGTTTGCATTGAAAAGTCATTCCTGTGTGTGAATGTATCTTGAGAGATCCTAGGACAGAAAATACTGTTTATCTATGACAGCTTATCATAACTGATGGTGATGACGCCTGACATATTTAGAGGGCATGTCACAGTTCCACCCAATCTATTGTCACGTGAAACAAAACTTATCATTAGCTGACAGCAATGCTTTTAACATAATCAGAAGAAGTTGCCATGACAACTATGTCCTGTCATTCTGCTTGGCCCCCACATTGTTGCAGCTCTGTTTGATAATTATTCTTTGTTCTGTTAGAGCTGGACCTGTTACATTCTGATATGGCCAATATTTAGTGTTGAGACTGCATTCAATAAGAATTGATCAGTGGATGTTGGACCACTCGACAACCTGAACATTTTTTTTTGCTTGCTCCTGACACCACTGATTTGTTCACCAGGGACTCAGACCCAGACTTCCACAAAACTGTGCCAATATAAGCAAAATGGAACAGATTCTCAATATAATTACATTAAACAAAGTTACATAAGTGTTTTGGAATCCAGATAGACATATGTTAAGCCTTGACAAACAAAACTGAATATTAGTCTGTTTGTTATTTAAGAATTGGCTCCTGTTTACATAAGGACAATTATACAATCACATAATCTCACTAAGCCATCGAATAAACAGCACCTCTTCCAACACTTTGGCATTTATGCAAAAAGAGAACATTGTGGCATTTACTGCTTAAATTGCCTCAATTGAATGATTTCTGTTATTTATTAAAAGTGATCCTTAGCTGAACCTGTTTAGACGCTTGCTGCAACAAAAAGAAAAGAAATGTGCTCCAACAGACATTTTTTGCTAGGATGTTCTTTGGTCAAGAGTACCCCTCTCTAAAATAAAAAATCTTTTTCACCTAAATCTATGTCTGCTGCTAAATGGCTGAAAAGCAACCAGAAACAGTCGCTCAGTTCTGACTGGGGGACTAAGTAAAATGGAGCAGATCTTGAGATGTGTCTGACTTGGACCCTGATGTTGGCAGTCGAGTCACATTCCTGCCCTACAGTTTAGTAGTTTTGCATAACCTTGACTCCCTCACAGCCTTATCCTATGTTGTAGTGAATGAAACAGGACCATGATTATCTTATTCTGCATGAGAGTTTTCTCAGAGTAACAAACAGATCGTGTTAGCCCAGCATATTGCTTCACCAATCTACCTGCCAATTAAAAACAGTGCACATAAAACTTCATATGCTCTGCTTACAAAATGTTCAAAAAATTTGGTTACAGTGTGTTTAGGTAGCATGGCTTTAGATTGCTTGCAATGTGTAATCCTGCGTGTACATCTAAATGTCATCACAGACTATAAAAATACTAAAATAACTACAGTAAATACATTGATAGATTAGATTTTCTACTGGCATATGAAGACTAGGATATGTATTTTTGAATTATATATGTGAATATGGACATGAATAATGTGAAAAATAGTAAAGGAAATGAAAAGTCTACCTCAGGCATCAGCACTATTTATGCCTTGCAGAACAAGTATGTAGGAACTTACTATTACTTTTACTATACTAATGATTTTGAGCTTTGGTGCTGGCTTTTGAGACATCCTTGAATTGCAAAGAAAACAAGTAAATGAATTCTTTGCCATCACATGTAAAACAACTGACAAGATAATAATAGTGATTATTTCATAAGCACATGTGAAGGCCTGGGCAGCAAATAACAGTCAGTTCTTGAAATTGATGGTCTCAGAGAAGAGCTATTGTAGCACAAATCACTGCAAATGTTAATGCAATCTAAGATAGAAAAAAATACTTTTATTTCTTATAAGTGGGATCTCAATGATGTAAAATTAGTGCTATGCACCCATGGAAAAGGCATGAAAAACAAAATGACCAGCACCCTTGTGGTTAAAACCTGCCTTTAAACAAAGTTTCAGAATTTTAGTTTGCTGTTTTGTTATCCCCTGAAAGATTTTAGGGATATTTTCAATATTTGTAATATCAGAAAAAAAGGAATACATTGGTATTGATTGCTTCTTTGTAATATTAAGTACTTGCAAATTTTTTACATACACACATATTTTAAGGGATGTCAGGGGCTGGATTTGTTCTCAGTTATTTTTAAACTGTTCGACACTTTGGTTCATTCAGTCTTTTTCAATGCTCCTCTAATGAATATCAGAGGCTGCATATCTTTTGTCTAGCTCCATGTGACACATGTTTGTGTTCTGCTGTTTGTTTTACCAGATGTGTTTGAGAGTGTACGTTGTCCAAGCGGTGGTTTCTGCTCTGATCGTGTAGTTACCCTCTTCTCTTCATTACCGAAATTGTCAGTGTATTGTGGATGACATTAGACTGACTAATAGCTCCAAAGATGTAGGACACTGACAACTCTTGTACCCTAATTTTGCTGTTTTCCTGGTCCAACACACCCACCTAGAAAAGCTCATTCATTTGCTGATTATTTGGATGTGCATAGTTTCGTGTTGGAGATTGGTGACTGCTGTACATTTAAATGTGAAGAACCTATTTAATAGGAGTGTGACCAGGAGCGAGATCAGATTTGTCTCACGAGAACATAACAATATCCTTGCGTTATCGGCATAATGGAGTGTGAGGGAGAAGTAAGGATAGAAGGTGCGTCCGCGACATTTGAATCGTCGGTGTGGCAACATTTTGGATTCCTTGTGGAAACCCTCTGAGCGCCAAAGTCACAGAATGGCAGCAAGACATCATGAATAAAATACAATATCTGTAGTTCTTTCTCCACCTTCAATTAAATAACAGTTATTTCAAAATTATTTATAGGTCCAAGTCTGCTTAATTGAGTGCATG
>JBBMFX010010174.1:0-12984 GCA_037832545.1 Rhabdalestes septentrionalis | reverse complement strand
ACTGAGAATATCTGAAATTTACACTGTTTGCGAACAAGGGCATAGTGCAAACAAACTGGTATTTGAAGGATTAAAAAAAAAAAAAAATAGAAATTTTTACATTTTATACAAGTACTGATGTTAATTAAACACGTCATGCAGTAAAAATAGCAAAAAAGCATAAATATAATAACAATTTATCTGTTGGTGGCCATGTTTGGCCACGAGGACGCTGAAATGGTAGTAAAAACGAGGACAGCCAGAGGGTTAAACTGTGGCATTATGACTTATTTCTTGGGTTAGGGTTAGGCTTAGGGTCTAAATCAAGCATCACCAAATGACGGACCTCGATCTGGATCCTGACCGAGTGATGGTTCTGTCCAGACTCATGACCAGTCTGGGAAATTCACAAGATTGTCATTTTCATAAAGCATTATTCTGGATGCAGGCTGCTGTTCCAGTTAATAAGACAATAACTTCACTCTTCTCCCAAAGAAGACCCGGTTCTTTCAGCTCCCAAAGGACTCTTAGTTTATCATCCCAAAGAAGAGCCGGTTCTTTCAGCTCCCAAAGGACTCTTAGTTTATCATCCCAAAGAAGAGCCGGTTCTTTCATCTCCCAAAAGACTCTTAGTTTATCATCCCAAAGAAGAGCCGGTTCTTTCAGCTCCCAAAGGGCTCTTAGTTTATCATCCCAAAGAAGAGCCGGTTCTTTCATCTCCCAAAGGACTCTTAGTTTATCATCACCTGTAGTAGTGTTGGGCGGGTCAGCCTTTTTTAACACGTGTCCCAAACCGCCCCAACCACAAATTCTACGCATTGATATTGACCCAAAACCCGATCCGACCCAACCCGAGGAAAAAAACCAAATAGTTTACGACAGGTTTTGAATGATAATAAAATGCGTTTTGTACCTTTTTAATTCATTTGCCTGGCACAACTTTTATTTATGGTAAAAGAGATAGTTGTGTTGAGTTATATTTTGTGGAAACCACCTGAAAATGTGGACATAGGGGAAGGCTATAAGACACAAGATGGACTTCAGTTCGGACCGTCTACTTGGACGAAATGTAATAACTGGACCTCGGTGACTTTTGAATACCCCTGATCTAAATGTTCCTCACCTTCCATGGTTAGAAGGAAAATAGCATCTCCGCCCTTAATGAAGTCTCTGCTTAGCGCTCTGGCCTGGGTCAGGTACACAGACGTTCCTGCTCCAGGGCCCCGGAAGTACTTGGTCCCGTCCTCCTCCGTCACTTCGATTCCCACTTTACGTGGGTCATCCCAGAAAAACATGTTGGACCCTAGTAAAGAAATTAAAATGTAGTATTTGCATATGAGATCTAAATGTACATTACCAAATCAATCAATCAATCTTCTCAAACAATGTGCATTATTTAAATTCTGCATGGAAAGTGCTAAAAGGAATTTTAAAAAAAAACTTCCCACCTTCTATCGTCACGTTGGGCTCAGTTGTGGCACTTCTTTGGTTGGACATGCGTCTGCGGATGTCTGCATTTTGGTCCATCAGCATCATTGTCATCTGTTTCCACGGGCAGGGCCAAACGAGGCCAGCATCGACCGCATCACCTCCCGACGTCAGGTGGGCGTAGGCTCCCAGCTCACCGGGGGAACTCTCCGAGCCATTGGGATACAGCCCCATCTGGAACGTGTAGCCGTACTTCGACTGGAAGCGCGGGCTGTAGATGGCCGTGCCGGTCGGTGTGTTTTCCATCACACTCTTAAAGTCCTTGATCCGCCACACGTGTTCGGGGCAGGTGGTCTCAGATAAGTTGATGTCATCCAAAGAAAGACCACCCACGGAGCTGCCAGAGCCTTTGGTGCCCGCAAACACTACCCGGAACTTTTTGGAGACGTTCATGCTAACATGGTGGAGCTGCCACAGAGCCTCAGGAGGGCCTAATTAAAATTAAAAGGGCAGGACATTGTCAATTTTACGCCATTTTGCCTTTACAGCATTTTATCCGAAGCAACGTCCATTCCCTAACTACAGGGGGCAGTGTCCCTGGAGCACCTTGGCGTTAAGGGTCTTGCGCAGGACCCCAGTGGTGGTCCTGCTGAAGGTAGGCTACCCCAACCACCAGTAAAGTATTAAAATATTTTTTGATACATCAGCATTGGTTAAAAAAACACAGAACCATATGAATTGCAGAGCAAATGCACTCAGAATTACTTGTGGCATAGTTTATTATTAGGTATGTGTATCTATTTGATTTTATTTAGATAATTACATTTTTAGAAATTCCTTATTCAAATTCCTTAAATCATATATCTGTAATTGCAAAAACAATTACATTTAATCAGTAAAACATCTGAAAATAGCTTAAATATGACAAGCTTTGGATCAAGTAAAATTCATTTAGGTGCAGGAGATTGTTTAAATCAGGTTAATTTAAAGATGAATGGTAAATAGATAAAGCTGCCATTGTTTATTCAAATCACATCGGGTTTATCGGTATTTTTACATAAATCTCATTCTTAATTGTTTAATTTGTATGTGACTGACAAATATGCAGCACATAAAGCTCTCTAAGTAATTCAAATTGATGGAAATTTTATATGCAATTGAAATACATACATCTTTGGAATTGGGCCAAATATTTCTGTGAGTTTGTAAAAATTGACACATTCAGACTCACCATTAATATTTTGGATAAAGCGTAGGGTGCCATTAATGTTGGCATCGTCATACTCTCGCACCCAGATGGCCAAGTGGTCACTAGGGTCTCCGCTGTGGTAATGGAAGAATTGCAGGCACTGGTAGCCTCTCTTAGGGTAGAGCAGCCTGCTCTCTAACAGAGCAGTGTCCCCTTCCTTTCCTCCGATAGTGCTGAAATGCATGAAGTAGCCCCTGCCTGAGGACAAAAATGCAATGGTGATTAACTCACAGACCCATGCAACATTTCACTTTCTGACTAAAGACAAGGAAGGTAAAGGAGAAGCCAGTTACTCGAGAAGAGCTGCAGGACAGCCTGAAAGCAGCAGAGCCAACTGTTACACACATATTTATAAAAATCAGGACTCTTTAGACACTCTGAAATCTGGTTATTCTAACACTTATTGGCAATACTTCAAACCATTGTGGGTGGCGAAACAATGCTTGTGCATATTATCCCAAGAATAGCTTAGCCACCACCGTGAAGCATGATGGTGGGAGTGTCATAATATAGGGGGCTGCTCCTCTACAAATGATACTTAGACTTTAAACATCACTGAAGGACACATAAATGAAGCTATGTAATCACTACTCAAAAAAAAAAGAAGGTGGATGTTTCAACTAGACAAGAACCTCAAAAATAACTCAAAAACTTTTCAAAGCCCTTTCGCCCTTTTATCATGCTTTAAAATTGCAATCCATGAGGCAGACCATCATAAACTTGGGAGACTGAAGACATTTTAGCAAAAGCAATCGGAGCATAGTTGACCTGCAATACTGCAAAAGTGAACCACAGCTTGATGCGACTGTTGCCAACCACAGCATTGCTATAAAGTACTACATTTACTCAGTTGAAAAACCTTGTTGTTAAAAAGATACCATACCATGTTTGGAAAAGTTTATATATAACGTAACTAGTGACTGGTCTTCAAATTTGTGGTCAGGCAAAAACGGTAGTATTTTTTCCCAGGTTTCTTTTGCGATGTGATTGGACTGTATGACTTAGCATCTTATTTGTTTCTTATTAGTTTAATTCCATTCTATATGTGTGTTCAGGTTTTCATTTTTTTCTGTTGCCCCCACAATGTCTGTGCACAGAGTATGTATAAAACCAAAGAAGGCTTTCATGACTCGAGTTAGTTGTCCCTGGTTTTAGTAGATTAAATTGTTAGCGTTTTCTTTCAGTTGGGAGAACAGTCACGCATTATTGTAACACTAACTCTCACTATTTACATCATCTGAAAGAAAATAATCTCATATTAATCCACTCTTAAAGTGTCCGGTGATAAGATACAGTACCGTTGCAGCGCCCCATGTTGGAATAGTCCGTGTCCGGTCCCCCGGCTGCCGCGGCCACACGTTGCCAGTCTATCTGGTCATTTTGATCTTGGATCATCCCACAAATATTCTCCCGCTCAAAATCACAAGTGTCCAGGAAAGTCAAGGCGCGTGCTGGAAGATGAAAAAACAAAACAAAGAAAGATAAATATCAACCAACCAACAGCAGTAAATAGCAGACTTTGGACAGTCATAAATGTGCTTGTTTTACATCGTTCACCTTCACAGAGGGTGAAGAAACCCTTCAAAACTGTCTGACTGGTGATTAGCAAAGTCCGTGCCCTCCTATACCTCCAATACCAACAATATCAATGGTGCCCAGTGGTGGAAAGTTCAAGTGGAAGGGTGTCTGGGTATTTCAACGACACCCTACTGTAGGAGGGCGTTGTAGAAACACCAACATACATTTTCTATGAAAACTGACCTGTTCAAACATATATAAAGTAAACAAAAGTTGGAATAAGCCTTTATATTATGGCAAATATGTTGTTCATGTTTTTTTAAAGAACCTAAACGAGTCCTACTAGTGTTATAAGTTCAGGTTTTTGACTTAAAGTATCAAACTTAGCTTTACTACTATAGACTGCTAACTGCTCATCAGTGATGAACTCTGTACACTAAGGACTCTTACCTAAGGTCTTCTACATAGGGACATCTCCCATACCGTCTGGTGTAGACCAGCGGATTGTCCGTTTTTGTCACATGTGAACAGTGTGAAACTCATTTCTGCATTTAATCTCCTCTTGGCATCCAAGGAGCAGACTGTGTGTGGGACAGTACTTTCCTCAAGGGTACCTCAATGGTACCATAGCTGGTCCTGGGATTTGAACCCACAGCCTTCTGATCGCTGGGACAAATCCCTAACCACCAGGCGGCCATGTGATAAACTGTGATCACCACAGGAACCAAACCATTTAGTCACTGCCGCTCACCCATGGAGTAGGAATGTCAGCCAGGGGAGGAGGAATGGGATATTATTCCATATTTCGGGATGATCATTATTGAACCTGGCTCATGAACTTTTACAACAATTTGAAAATTCTACAGTCATCTGAGAACATGAAAATAATTAATTCCTTTTGCGGACTGTTCACCATCACACTAATTTCTCCACCCCGCACAGTTCTTATATGTATACTATAAACGTTATTTATATTAATACTCCACCCCCCTTACAGCTCTGGTGATGCATTTGCACTTTATCTGCTACTTATCTCAACCATCCTTATCATCTTGTGTTTTTCCTACTCCTAGTGTTTCTTAAAGCCGGGCGTTGCATTGCAAAAAGCATTTCACAGCATGTTGTACTAAGTATGTTATTGTATGTGAAAAATAAAATCTGAATCTGAAATCTGGATCTGAATCTGTAGAAGAGATGTTTTTTTCTGAGAAGGACGTACACTCCACAGGACATTTCTGAAGGATATTTACACCTCTTCAGCTCGTTTCCTTCTTCGGAGTAGTGCTTTTGCAAAAACAGTCAGTTCAAGGTCAGAAAAGACGCAAGGAAAGCAAATTCAAATTTTGTGGTCCACGATTCTGCCTGGAGAGGTTTATGACTTTGAAGGAGACAGGTAGCAGAGGGAAGCAAACCAACCGAGGAAGCAAGAAAAGCTAATCACGTGGCATTGTGTTTCCTTAGTCTGGCTGTTGACAAATTCATCGCATGAACATTATCCGTGTCATTTAGGACGCCAAGGAGCCGGACCAAATAGATGACCCTCTACAAGATGGAAAAACCGAAGCCAGGCACAAATGATTTAGCCTGGAGGTTTCCAGGATCGGATTTTGCCTTTGACAGATGGTTGTATGAGAAGAGACTGTATGGCTGTAAAAGGAGAGAGGAAACTTTGGCTGGATTTTTGAGGAACTACTAGAAATCTCTTCTTTAGATGAACAGATTGAGGACTGTGAGACAGGACTGAGGAATGTCACCAAAACTGCAGGTACAAACCAACAAACCCGGTTGTATTGGCACAGTTTGAGTTAGTGGTGTTTTATTTGGCAGTGTTTATAATGGACTTAACTCTCAGTGGACATGGTTGTTAATACGCTTGAAGCCTATCTTCACTGTCGGGCCGAAACCTCATATGTCCAAAAACTGATTTTTCAGGATATTCAAAAAACGATGTATATTCTAAATAAATAAACACTGTGTCATCAAAATTGGTAGAACTATTTGACACTTTTCATTGGCTAATAATTTCTACATTTTACAAACCCACATGGAGACCGACCAATAATATCAATTCATCAAAAAATGCAACCAAAAGTGGAGTTACGAGGTTTCCGCTAGACAGCGACAATATAATAATGTCTCTTTTTTATTTTGGATAATTTATCCTCATGACTCTTTGATATTTATAAATAGTGAAGCACTGATCTTACCGCAGCCGTAGAGCCTGTTGAGCTTGAGCAGGTCGCTGTCGCTGAACTCCATTCGCTGGCCGATGACGTCGCTGAAGGCTGGAATCTTGGTGACGATGGTGGGTTCGCTGCCGTTGCGGAAGGAGTTCTTGCTGTAGTGCATCATGGAGCCGTAGTCGTAGGGCACGTTCAGATTGCTGGACGTGGTGTCATTGTATTTGTTAAAGTTGTGCTCTCTACCTGAGGGATGAAGGAATCAGTATTCCAGAATCAGAAACCGAAAACTGGAGGAAACTGCTTATGCTACAACTGCACACATACACAGAGACACAGAGACAAGAACAATATAACATATACAGTGTAAATAAATTCAGTAAAGACTGCAGAAAATCCTCAACCTGAAATACACTATGCTACATACACTATAGTATAATCTATAGTATAAATATTATAGATCAAATCTAGTAACACATATGCTAGTTAAGAGTAGTTTTATTGTATGTAATAAAGAACAAAAATGAACAAATGTATTTTATTTTAGGGTTTAGAAAAAAACAGATCAAATGGCTTGTGTGAGTAAGAATGATGGCGATGGGCCAATCGGATAAGGGGTGAGAGATCAAACTCACAAGGCCCTTTCCAGCTCTGGAAAACGGTGCAAACTGAATTGGCAAAGTTTTGCTTGGTCTAAACAGACAAAGGTAGTACAGACTGAACTTAAATACTGTTCCTGTTACTTTAATCTTCGAATGAACTATGAGCACTTTTACTTGCTTAAGTAATGACTTCTGTAGGACAATATCCTAAGACAGTGCGACTGTGTAGGGTATTTCTCCACCTTTCACTGTATGAGTGGAGGGCTAGCCTCCATCAACCCAGACATCACTGGTTGGGATTATTTTATTGGAAATTGGATGGACGAACCGATAAATGGATAGATAGATAAATGGATGGATAAACGCAAGGGTTTCTTACTGATCCCAGTGCCTTTTATACATAGCCCAGGGTATTTTTGTACAGATAATGTTTCATTTGATTTTTATTTTAACTTTTATATCGTTCTTAATTTTATATCGTTTTTTGCCTCTGTGTGTCTCTGCAGTCATAACAGGAGCAAATTCTGATGATTAGTTGGATGGATTAATAAAGTATTCCATGTCTGTTTCTGACAAATGGACAAGCGCCTAGCATGTTACTTCACAGGACAAAGACTTTTGTATCCACAATAGTTTCTAAATGAGGTTAATAGGAAACAGTTCTTGAGAATGGGAACTGTATATAAAAAAAACAGCGTAAGGCACCACCTAATGCGCCAGTTAAAAAACACCAGAGAGAAAAGAGCTCCTGTGTTGTGTTGGTGTCATTTGCAGTGGAGAAGTGGTTTGGGGAAATTAAGTGAAGTGGCGCCTGATAGTCATGTGAACACGCCACAGCACGCAGTGTGAACAGTGTGAAATTCTTTGTGTATTTAACACATTCACCCAGTGAAGCCACCAAGGGAGCAGTGTGTGGGGGCGGTACCTTACTCAAGACTACTGATCAGTGATGACACTAGCGGTGTTGGGAATCAACCCAACAACATTCTGATCTCAGGGCGAACCCCCTAACCACCAGGATACCAGCTGCCCCAAAGGGTTGTTGGGCTGTTGGATGTTGCATTACCTTCTAAGATGCGGTCCCACATAATGGTGACATAATCGTCCCGGTCGGAGCGGGACTGCTCATGCCAGAAGCCCAGAGCGTGGAGGAACTCGTGCTCGATGGTGGCGATGCGGTCGCAGCCTGCTCCGATGGACAGCCTCTGCTTCCCAACATGCCGATTTCCCACCGAGGAGAAGCACCTGTCCAAACAGAATAACAGGGATTTTAATATGTGTTCATTTTCACCATTATTATTGACTCTAAATCCTAGTCAAGCCAAGTCATGATAGGTTTATATATTTACAGAAATAGAATCAGAAACAAAATAAATTATTTGCCCTGAAAATGGATGGATGAATGGATGAATTGTACTTAAATACATTTATTTCAACTGTAATCTAGCAGTGACCTATGGGCATTTTCACTTATTGAAGTAATCGCTTATGTAGGACAATATCCTAAGAGAGTACAACTCCTCCAATGGACTGGAGAGCTGTGCAGGGTATTTCTCCAGCTTTCACTGTGGTGGGATAGCCTCCATCAAAACTCACTTATTATTATTTGCTTGGAAAATGGATGGATGAACGAATAAATGGATGGATAGATATATGGATGGAGGGATACATGGGTTTCTTACTGATCCCAGTGTCTTTTATACTAATTTTGACACATTTTTTATGCAAATAATATTTATTAGTGTCTGGTTTATTTATTTAAGTCATTCAATCTGCTTTACAGGAAAAGAATCAGAAACAAAACAATAGACGAACTAGAGTACATGAAAAATCAGTAAACAAAATCATACTTTTAATTCATTTAGACCCTCAAATTATGCTGATTCATTAAAATTCAGGAGAGTTTTCTCCGTCTATGAGCAGTGTGATGATCTATGATGCATTTCAAGGTATTGTTTGAATGAAACCATCTACTGAACATTCACTGCCTCGCAGACCACTGAGCAAAGATCAATTTCAATGTTATTTTCAACTCACTTTTCTTTTACTTTTATGTACTTGAGTGCATTTAATTGTATGTTTACGTTTACAATGGAAGTCACATAATGTGATAAACCAATAAAAAATACTAGGAATATGGCAAGATTATTTATCCCGGAAGTTTTATCCAGTGCAGTGTTTGTTTGTTTGTTTGTTTGTTTGTTTGTTTGTTTGTTTGTTTGTTTGTTTGTTTGTCTGTTTGTTTTTGTAAACGAGCAAACAAAGAGTGCCAGCAATTGTAGAAAACCTCATGGTGCAAAGATAAGGAACCTGTTTAAACCTTAAGAGGGCGAACATGTTTTTCCAATTAGCCTGTCGACTAAGCTCTTCTTAAATTTCTTTGTATCATGATTTTTTTTGGCTCTAATAGTCCTGAGTCTTTTCTCTGTGGCATTTTATCGCCATACGAGAGTCATAAATCTTTCAGATATCCTCAATAAGAAAGCTGTGAGCGTTTGATAAGCTGCACAACACAAAAACCTCCTCAGTGCCTCTGTGTGAATAGCAGTAATACTTTGCTCTTAGGGCTGCATGAATGAATAACCAGCATATAAAACATTCAAGTGTTGTTCTAAATGCACAGGGATGTGTGGAGTATTTACTGTGTTTTATGTGTCTGTGCTTGTCGTCACTCACCCGCTACCTTTGAACACAGATATATAGTTCTCCTCTCCACTCCAGGGCTTGTAGTCGATGCATGTCTTCAAGCGATACTGCTCGAAGGCCTTGACTATCACGCCTTTGGCGTTGATATCTGGAGAAGTGAAGGATGGATGTACAGTTTTTTATGTACTGAGCATGTGATCCAACACTGGGATCTAATTAAAACTAGTCCGGTAGAGTCCACTCACGACGAAGAGCAAGACACATGTTTCACACACGTTTCAAACTTCTTTAACGATGTTGCCCAACCACATGGATGCATTCCAGCGGTCCTTTTTATCACCATGTCGTTTCCTTGAGTTTTTGGCAAATGTGTTTGTGTCATAAAAGTTACGCAACTGATTTATTATCGTCATATTTGTTAACTTGCTCATGCGCAAGATTAAAGGGACCAGGGGACCACCAATATCTCGCTTTTTAATGATATAAAACCAATTTGGTAGCAAAAAACATGTGGAAAATGTTTGTTCTCTTCAATTTAAGGTGTTTCAGGATGCTAGGATACTGTATCCCCCCCCCAAATTTTGTCCATCCACTGTAGCTGTTTGGAATTCCACCCACTGTCTAGGACTCCCTCTATCACACAATATCACCAATATTGGGGGAATTAAGGCTGGAACAAACTGTTTAAGATACAAAGTTCAAGATCTTGAATAGTGTGTCGATAAACGCAGCATTTATTCTAACATAACCTCACTCAACACGCATGGTGGAGAATGCGATTGGCTTGTGATTGGGAGACCAGAAACATCCTACCCTCCCAGATAGAGCAAAAACAATTACACTACCAGACACTTACATGTTGCTCACTTAATATTTACTAAAACATTGTTGTCACAATTTTGTTTAACACCAATAAAAATGAGCTGCGAAAAACAAATGGACTTGTACTGCATGTTTTCTTGAACTCGATGATGGAGCCAACATATATACAAATACATCACTTCCATGTATAAGAAAATACACAAAACTTCTCATATTTTGGAAGTGAAGATACGATCTCCAGGCAAAAATGAATGTTAAGGTAAATGTTAATACGTATCTACTATATACTAGTATATATTTTTATTGTAGTGTTCTCTGTTCACATATCATGTTTCACACTAAAATGCCATATATACCGTATATACATTATAATTCTGTACGACTATAATAACAATAAAGATTACTATGCTGAATGATTCCAAATTTTGAATGGTAATGTAATGCTGATACACTGATATATATATATATTGGATTTATTCACATATGGATAACATGTGATGTTAACATGAGTGTTGGCTAATTTAAATATCCATCATTGTGTCGGTGTAACACAGGTGGAAATTATTTTCGAATTTAAATGAAGAAAATGGGCTGTAGTTGCTTATGTGACACATATGATGTGATAAAGTACAGTAAATAAGTACCGTACTGATGTTACTCACCCAAGTCATCCTCAAAGTAGTAAGGAACAGTCTTTGGCCACAAGTACTGATCCCCGATTATGGAATTCCGTCCTTTCTGCCAGCAAGCAAGATGTTGACAGATTAAGCAGTTTATATACTCAGCTGATTACGTTTTACTATTTCTCAATGGAATTTCCACCAGAAATATGAGATAATCCAGATTGTCACTCACCGGGTCATACAGAATATCTCCCTCGAAAAGGTCGAGACCAGCCGCTGTAACCAAACATCACAAACTGCATATTTTTATCTCCTGCATATACAAGCAGTTCTGGTTTATATTTTGCTTTTTTGTAATGTTTTGCTTCTTAGGTCACTGTGAGTCTTAACCAACAGAAACATTCCTCTGAAACTGGTCCGTTTCAGGGAATGGACTGGAAGTGAGAGTCTCTGAAAGTCCTTCAGGAAGCCTGGAGAACTGTTCCCCAAGGCCGCATTAACGTACAACAAAGTCTGAGTCTTTGGAAGGAAGATATTTGCACTGGATACATGAAAGGAAGGCGCTGAATGAATTTCCCGCCATGTAAAGATTTTTACCTTCATTGACATCAAAGAGATCCTCCTTTCCACCGTCGACATCAAACTCTGTCGAATCAAATAAAAAGGAACAATAAGCGGATTGCCTGTCATTTAAAGTCTCATTTCTTTACTCCTGATGTCTCTTTTAAACTAAAGATCAGAAAATACCATTTAAAGTACACATCACTGTATACTGAAATGATATTATTCATAAAAATAACCATACATTAGTAATAGAAATGCGAAGAAATCACCTTACCAATTGCTTTGGTAACTCTGGGTGTTGGCTAAGGGAAAGAAAAAGATAAATCATAAAAATCCAACAAATATTTGTTTCATTCAGCACCCAGATGTGCTTGTGCTGTTTCGATAACAATGTCAATATAAATGACCATCTAAAATTAAATATTAATAACAGTTTTAAATAATAATTTAACCAGTATTAAGGCCATTAAGGGTTGGTTTGTATACACTTGATATCCTTCTGCTTAATTAACTAAACTATCTACAGAACTAGCATGTTGCTTGCTTAGCATATAATGCATAACTTGTAGAAGACACTGAAAAATTATGGATGCTGAGAAATTCATAGTACATACTGACTAATAGTACATGCTAGATACCAATTATTTCATAATAGATACTGAATAATAGTGTATACTGACTAATTCAGAGTGCATACTGACTATTAGTACTTGCTGAATACTTTGTAGTAGATACTCACTACTCTATAGTTACCAAACATGTGGAAGTAATTACAGAATAATTCAGAGTAATAACTAAATATTCATAGTTACCAAATAGTATTCATAGTAATTTACATTCATAAAAGAAACTGAATATTTATAGTAGATATTGAATAATTCACTTTACTGAATGGATTATAGCACTTAAGACTTACTGAGTAAGTCTTAATATACGGTTCAAAAGTTTGAAACAAAATGTGCATTCAGCAGGACCTTAAATGGAAAGAATACAGAACTTAAAAACTTACCAGGCATCTGACTGCACAGACAAGGAGGCATATAACATAAACGGCGCACCCCGCAGCTGCACACCTCATTTTGAACACACGGTGAGGATCTGAACTTCAGGGCGACTGCAGAATTAGTTTTGGAGCTGTGAAAAAGTGAGTGTACTCAGTCTGGGTCATAAAAGAGGCATGAGGCTGAAATCTGCATGGCTGGCATGATGGTGCTGATACTAAGTGTGTGTGATGGCAGATGAATGATTGACAAGGCTGTGAATGGTTCTGTGCAGCCTGTCCATAAAGCAAAACCAGGGTGAGATAATGGAGATTTGCAGATTAACACGTTATAAGTGAAGGAGATAAACGCGAGGCCTTGGGGGCATGGGGA
>JBBMFX010010138.1:0-12985 GCA_037832545.1 Rhabdalestes septentrionalis | reverse complement strand
CAAGTTCACATTAAAATACAAGGCAGTCTGGATCTTTGGAAGCAGAATATGAAGAAATATAAGGGCTTATGACACACCTGACCCAACACATCTGACCTAATACACCTGATCTAACACATCTGACCTAATACACCTGACTCAACACATGTGACCTAATATACCTGACCCAACACATCTGACCTAATACACCTGACCCAACACATCTGAGCTAATACACCTGATCCAACACATCTGAGCTAATACACCTGATCCAACACATCTGACCTAATACACCTGACCCAACACATCTGACCTAACACACCTGACCCAACACATCTGACCTAATACACCTGACCTAACACCTGACCCAACACATCTGACCTAATACATCTGACCTAACACATCTGACCTAACACACCTGACCTAACACACCTGATCCAACACACCAGACCAAACATTTCTATGTTAATGCTAGGTTCTGATAGCACTGGGTGTTTCTAATATAGTGCCAAATCTGCATGTTTTGTGATGTTTGTATTTGGCTTAAATGTGCTTTGTCTGTTTACCTTCAGCAGCCAAGATGTGGGAGATGTCTAGTCCCTGGTTCAGCCTCATCACGACTGTCCCAAGCTCAAAATCAAGTGCATCACTAGAAACAAGAGAGCAACATGTCTGTCAGGTGTTTGGGAACACCTCCTCTGAAGTGTGAATACAGTCACGTGTAGAAAACCGTCAGATAACATTTCAATGAGTATGATTTAGAAGACACATTTACAAACACTTCAGTTATCTGACAGTGAGAGCATGCCATGTGCCGGCATTTTTCAAAGGTAGCATCATAATTAGCATGATAAATAGGGTTATAAAGGTTTACTGTTCAAAAAAGCATATTTTTCCATGAAAATGGTTGGAAAGTGACAGGTGTGGCCATGAAAGAAAGAGATTAAAATGACTCAAAGATAAAGTTGCTGCTGAGCAACAACAGCTGGCTCAATTAAATCCTGATCCTAACACAATTCAGTGTTCTTAAGGCTCAATATGGACACATTTATCATCAGCAGAATCTGTTTTTAAAATGGGTCGACTTAGGTTGCTTACTCCTTGCTGGCCAACTAACAGCTCTTTTATAAACCACAGTTAACAGTGTCGTACATTTTAGTTTTCTGTGTTTATTGTCTTAAAGGCTATTAATGAGTCCCCAGTCTGCTGATGGGCATTGCACACAAATCTGTGTGTGCGTGTGTGTGTGTGTGTGTGTGTGTGTGTGTGTGAGAGAGAGAGTGAGAGAGAGCACGCACGAGAGAGAGATCAGAACGTACTGTAACACTCCTGCATATTCCAGCACATCTGCAGCGTCTGCGGTTCTCCAGTCTCGTTTAAACCCGAGCATCAGTGTGTTCGGTCTGAGCCGGCCCAATCCTGAAGCCTGTACACAGGAGCAGCAACATTTCTGTCCTGGACTTTACAAAACTGCTCGGAATACTGGAATTCATGAGTTTAAATTTTCTGAAATTTGATTTTAAGATTTTCCGAAATTTGAGTTTCACATTTTCTGACATTTGAGTTTCAGAATTTCTATTTGTTTTGTTTTTGATGTCGAAATTAGAATTTGACAATTTTGGAATTGTACCATTTAATTCAGCTGCAAAAATAATTGTAAAGGCTTTGTTACCACAAAAAGCTGTATTTTGAGTAAGGGCAACACAAAGCTAAATGAAGATGCCACTGAGGCAGTGTTTCAAATTCATCACTTTTTAGTATCAACCGGATTACTTTCTCAGAACTCAGTAATAAGAATTCCATTATATTTTTTTCCTTTCACCCAAATGGACCATTTTGATAAACCCACTTGAAACAACCCACTTTAAGCCACACACACTTTCTGTATGGTCATATATATGATAAAAAATGTTTTATTATGTTCAATAACCGTCTGTCATGATGTGGTACCAAGGGAAGGAGGCGCAGATGCAGATTTCCATAGTTATAAACGTTATTTATTGACAAAAGGGCAAAAAAAAGGCACGAGGGCAAAAAAAAGGCACGAGGGCCTATACCCAAACAAAAGACCACGCTGGATCCCCAACAGAAAGTCTTACTTGATTAAGGTTTAGTGTGATAGTGGACCAAATCCGGTACCATAAATCAAATAATTTTTAATCCCCAACTCAATTTAAAGAAAACACATTGTCGTCAACTCAAACATCGGTGGCTGCGGCCAGAGCACACAAGTCAAACTAAAAGTCTCTTACTGACCATGGAGATGACACCACCTAAAAGTCATTAAATACATAGATACATATACAAACAAACAGATATTAAAAATAAAAATATGTGCTGTGAAAATAATCACACTCTACAAAATGAAGTAATGGTACTTCTAGAATTACACTGGCTACTGTTGTGCTTCTGTAAACATAAAGCTGGGTGAGGTTACAGTTGCAGTGAACTTTTCCTCACTTTATTCTACTTCTGATGTTCTACAAAAAAGTCTGTGATATTAAATGTGAGATCTGTTACAGAGCCACATTTCACCATTTTATCTCTCCAGTATCTGGCCCAGGATTTCAGGTCATGTTGGTCCAATGCTGATACTGTTATTGAGAGCCGTACTGAGATCCCTTTATGGTGCCCTAAAACAGCCACTGGTTTTATTCTGGTTTACACTCTTTAACTTTTATTGTTCAGGATATCAGCCAGCAGCCGATCTAATCTCTCCTCAGTCTGAAGTCCCGATGCTGCTGTATCTCTGCTGATAGCGCTAACAGCTGCGTAACCTTAAAAAGGTTAGCATTGTATAGTACAGTATGGTATTTTACAGTAAAGTCTGATCAACAGTACAGTATTCTACAGTAATGTCTGATCTACAGTGCAATACAGGATTCTAAAGTAGCATGTGCAGTATTCTGTTTAGGGTCTGATCTACAGTGCAGTATGGTATTCTACAGTAACTGATCTACAGTACAGTGCACTATTCTATATTAATAAAAAACCTTAGTACCGGACATTTTTCTACAATTGTGTCTGATTTACGGAACAGCACAGTAATGTCTGACCTACAGTACAGAACGGTATTCTACAGTAATTTCTCACATACACTGCAGGAGATAATTTCACTGTAATGTTTGATCTACAGGACAGTAGAGTATTCTACAGTAACATCTGTCTAATCTACAGTACAGTACAATATTCTACAGTAACATCAGCCTAATCCACACTATAGTACATTAGTCTAGAGTAATATCTGATCTACAATACAGTACAGTATTCTAGAGTAATGTCTGTCTAATGTACCGTACAGTACAGTATTCTACAGTACTATCTGTAATCTACAGTGCAGTACATTATTCTACAATAATATTTGTCTAATCTACTGTATAGTACAGTATTCTACAGTAGTATCTATGTAATCTACTGTGCAGTACATTATTCTACAATAATATCTGTCTAATCTACAGTACAGTACAGTATTCTACACTAATATCTGATCCACAGTACAGTGCAGTTTGCAAATATATTGTCTTTTATACAGGACAGTACAGACGAGTATTCTACGGCAATATCTGATCTAGAGCACAGTACAGTGTACTACAGTCCTGTCTTACCTACAGTCCATAGAGAATAGTGTGTTCTGCAGTAAGGCATGTCTTATGCAGTAGTTTTTTATTTTCTGTCATCTGAGTAGAAGTAAGAGTGTATTTTTAGTATTCTTTGTATTTTTGGTATTTTCGGATGATCTGACCTGCAGTAAACTTGCGGTTCCTTCTCGGAAGCCTTCAGATGCAACGGCCGCATAAAATGCTTTCCTCTTCTGCCGATTCAACCACACCTGGTTTTGTTCCATGGAGGCACTCATCTCCTGCTGGTGGTCCAGCCGTGATCCCTGAGACAGCAAAACACACACACAAACATACACACACACACATAAACATACACACACACACACACACACACACACACACACACACACACACACTCAGGTATGTGCAAAAACATGCTCAGATACACCAAAACACACTCAGACTTAATGGAGGTCAGACATAGTGGTGTGGCTGGGGTTTTTACACACATAGGTTGAGGGTGGTCCTTCAACCAAAACTATCCATTTTAGGGAGGCTGTGTGATCAGGCAATGATGAAAAGCAGGAGAACTGGACACTTAGGGACCCCCAGGGAGTCTGAGAAGTTTTGGCTGCAGCTCACAATGCATTCTGGGCATGTCTAAGGACCGGTTTAAAGATTTATTTGAGGATTTATCCCAGTTGTTTTAGCCCAGTGATTTTAGTATGAGTTGCTTCTGTTTATTGGTCTAGTTCATTTGGATTCAGCCTATTTTATCCAAGATGATTATCTCAGTCAGATTTACATGAAGATGAGTGGAGGACTACGGAGTTCCTTAAGCTTTAGGCTACAGGTATGACCAGCATGGAAATGGTGGTAGAAGCCTCATCCATTGCAAGAACTTCCCAAGTCTCAGAGCTCCCAGCTTGAGCTTCCCCTTCCCCTTAGAGATGAGCAGACTTGGATCTCATTATCTTCACATCAGCCTCACATCTCTGAGAGAGTATGAGGTCATGTGACAATGTGAAGCTCTCTCAACTGTCTGATCTTGAACCCTAATGAGTCCTCACCACGTGGACTTCACAGGCGATGCAGAGGCCGTAGTTTTTGGTGAAGGAGTGAGATAGGTCCAAGAGAGCTGGCCGTGTTTTAGGAGCTCCGGTCAACACAATGCACTGAGGCCTGAAATACAGATAAGACCATTACATACACAATATGAGCTTACACCACAAACACACATCACCTCTCACACCACACAGATTTTAACAAAACTAAAATTTTAAACCCAAACTTTTAGTTTAAAAATGAAAAAAAGAAAGAATGCAGCAGAATGTGGTTTATATCTACCGTTCAGGATGGTATTTTACAATAATATTTATATAGTAATGTTTGATCTTCAGTAGAATGCAGAATTTCCCAGTAGTGTCTGATGTACAGTCTAAGACAGTATTCTACATGTCTATACAGTTACAGTACATTATTCTACAGCAATGTCTTATCTATACAGTATAGTATTCCACAGCAGTTTCTGATCTACAATACAGTACAGTACAGTGATGTCTGATGTACAGAACTGAAACAAAAGACAGATTTTGAAAAAGAAGTATGATAAAAAAAAATAATGTGATAATATGATAATAAATCTACATGTTAAAAGTAGTTAACCTGTTGCACCACCACTAGGGGGCTTCGATCCATATGGCACATTTAGTTAAAACCGTTTATATTGTGATTGGAGTACAGTACCGTCAGTTTGTTTTCTTTAACCAATAGAAGAGGCTGTTGGCTTAGTAATGGAGCCCCCCACAGAAGCCCTCCGTGTCATAGCGGCAGAAATATCCACAAAAATATAAGCTCGCCACCCCTCCCTGCTTCGTCTCGCTTTGATAGACAATTTTGATTGACAATTTGATTTATCAGTCAGCCAGGTGTAATTTGCATGAACCAACTCTCATTGCTTTTGACTGGCAAGTGGGCGTTTACAGTAAACGACTCCAGACAGCAGTAGAAAGTTGAAAGCAGCTGGTTCAGCTGGGCTTTTAGACAGGCTTTTTGTCTAAAATGTATAATTTATATGGCTTTTTAGCTGAAAAGAAAATAAATGCACACAGAATGATGTTTGAGGTCCGTTCGTGGCGATATTTGACCAGCAGATAAGAAAATCTAGAAGAAAAGTCCAAAGGAGCTCTTTGGACAGGCGAAGCGTGCAGACCATTCGCTTGTATTATGTGAAAAATGTGTGGATGTAAGGGGGGGTGTCCTATGAAGAGAATGTATAAATGATCATGCAAGGAAGGCTCAGTGCCTTTTTCTGCAGAAAAAATCCGCCCAGGCTGTCTTCTGAAGCTTTTTTCAATAAACGCCTGACTTTTCTGAACTCAGAGCCTTTTCTCTCCTTCAAAAAAGACCTGCACCAAAACTCAGCACCAACAGGATCTGATGTTTTGTTTAATTGGGACACTTCATCTTATTTCAGTAAGTTTACGACAAACTTAAACATTTCATTTCCCGCTAAATTCATCCAACTTTTCGCATTAGTTTAGTGGCATTTGGATCAGCTGGTTAACTGGAGACACATCAGGCTGTACCTGAAGTTCTTGACGTGTTCGTCCACTCCGGATAAAGTCAGCGCATTATTTACTGCATTCACAAACGTCACGGCCTGCGTGGACGAACCCCAGTTCACATCTGCAGAGAACAGAGCTCATTTTATTATATTACATTTTTTATGTTCTTTCTTCTGACACAAGCAATCGGTCAAACTGAGCAGTTAATTGTGTAGTTTTTTTTGTGTATTTTTTGTTCACTGGGGTTCCTACTCGGTTTCTTGACGGTGACGTAGATGTAGAGGAAGATCTCTATAGCATACGTGAGCAACGCCGCCCACCAGTTAATGACAAACATCACAGCGCAGCAGAGCACTGCCCCAAACAAGGATAGCCACATATTATAGTACTTATAGGCCGGCCTCCAACCTGCAAACACACACACAAACATGCCAGACACTGAGCCATTGTTCAAACACACCAGGTCTTGCTCAGGACAGAAGGACCATGACTGATGGTTGTTTCCATTAGTTTGAGCAAAACGATGGATCTTCAAACTGTATTTTACATATTACTCAATTTTACTGTACCGACCAATCAATCACCGAAGCCCATCATATCCAGTGGGTATGAAACTGCATTATTTTTCACAAGAATTTGCAGAGTAATGTATGAATATGACTGTGCAAGATGCTGACCTGGAGATTTGGCATAGGAGGCGTGGAAGCAGGAGAAGTTGATGAGGGCGTAGGAGGCCAGGAAAAAGTTGGAGATGATTGGAGCAATGGTGTTCAGTTCAGCTGCATACAGAGAGAAACATCACCCTTAGTCCCACTGAGACTGGATTAGTGTATAAACACGTCCCCCTAGTGATAAAACTGGAGCGAGTTTTGTATTTTCTGTGTGTGTTGTTTTGAAGGGTGATACTGTCTACCTTTCTGAACTCGCTTCCTAACTTCTCCTACCAGTAAAGAGAGAATGGAGATGGACCAAGTAAATATTTCCAGAGCATCCTTTGTTTTGGCAATCTCTGGAAGTCTGGGATTATTTCTGGAAGCATGTGAATGTTGCTTAATAAAATAAGTATAAGTTACACGATAATTCACCAGCATGTGGACAGGTATGGGCCACACACACACAAACACACACACCAAAGATTAGACCGAGATCAGACTGAGATCTGACTTGAGGCTCCACATGGTTTGACACCAGATTTTAATGGTTCTGTAAAATGTGTGTGTATATGTGTGTGTGTGTGTGTGTGTGTGTGTGTGTGTGTGTGTACTGACCAATGAGGATGAAGGCCACAGCAATTAAGAAGGTGAGAACATAACCCCGAATCGGCTCGTTGTTTTTGCCGTGACCCTTAGCGAAGAAATGTAGGGCCTTATAGATGTTGTCCATGCAGAGTGCCTGGTAGACAGAGCGAGAGAGAGAGAGAAAGAGAGAGAGAGAGAGAGACAGAGAGAGAGAGAGAGAGATTATATTGTATGTTAGGGTTGTTTAACACATTGGGCCCGATTTTCACGGTCAGTTGCGCATTGTCTGAAGCCAAAAGCGCAGTTGTCTTTGGGGGAGGGGCCAGCGCAGAATGCTATAATTCCCGTCAGAAAAATGAACAATGCGCCTGCCGCATAGTTCAAATGGGTTGTCTTAAATGAGTAAATTAGTCATGGGTGTGTTTTGGGTGTAGCATGCAATGAACCAATCAGAGTTCACACTCTGACTCCCTTTAAATACCCAGCGCATTGTCAATGGCGTGCATTGCCATCTACTATAATTACAACGTAGAATTCTGCTGGAAAAATTAACGATGCGCTCGCACAAAATAGCAATGATGGGTTGCGCCAGTGACGAAAGCATGTTGCCCCATGTGCATTATCGCATTACCATTGTGTTAGTGTATGATATGTTAGGACGCTTTCACACATGCTTCATTTAGTTCAGTTGAATCGCACTAGAGTTCCTTTTCCCAGTTGGTGCGGTTCGTTTGGGCATGTGAAAATGCAACTATTGCACCCGAGTCCACACCACAAATGGACCAAGTAAGTGTACCGAGACCTCCTTGTAGAGGTGGTCTCGGTACGCTTTCAATCAAACCCTGGAGCAGTTCGTTTGTGGTGAGAACACGATCCGAACTACAACAGCCCCAACTGCAAAAAGTACTGTGCCTTCTTGCACTAATCCAGCTGCCGTGGTCAGCTGCACTGTGCATTATGGGATTTGTGTACAGTTAGTGCTTAGCCCGATGGAGCTCATGGACAGACCCGGAGCTACGAGGAGGGGTGGAGCCTCATCCAAATTTGGTTCATGACCATATTAGGTCCCAACTTTCAAAAACTCATAAGAACAGTAATATTTTGATTATTTAGCAAACAGCTCAGGGAAAGGGGGTTTAATAGAACAGTAGAACAGTGCAAAGTTAAGGCAAAGAAATTTAGACCAATCAAAAAGCAGTTTAGGAAATACGTTCCATGGCAAATCTGGCCAACGAGTGACGTTGTCACGTGACTGCATTATGGTTCGTTTCAAGTGGTCCAGACCAGAGTACTCAAGTTTTGTGTGAAAAGGACCCAAAACTGCAGAAAAATTCTACAATTAATGATTTGTTGCCCTTGGTCTGGACCAAATGAACTGAACCACATATGTGAAAGCACCCTTAGTGTGTAATACACTAGCTCACAGTGTGTTAGTGTATGGTATGCCTGCTCATAGTGTCTTAGTGTGTGAGATGCTATCTAACAATGTGTGAGTGTGTGGTATATTAGTGTGTGGTTTGCCTGCTCACAGTGTGGTAGTGTGTGGTATGTTAACTCACAGGGAGTGTGGTTAGAGTGTGGTGGTATTTTGAGCTGCTCTCTTACCTGGAAGACTTTCGGAGCACTGACCAGAGAGGCGAGGGCTGAAGAGAGAGTGGCAGAGAACGTCCCTGCAGTGATGAGGGGTCCAAACCCAGATACCATAGTCATTACCTTTACGCACATACACACACACACACACACACAAACACACACACACACACTGCGTGAGTTTGCAGTTGTAATGCTAATAATCTTCCATTATTTGTCAGTCACATTAAATTTCTAGCACCGAAACTATATTCTAAAAGCGAACAAAAGCTTTACACTGTTGCACCACCCGACTCCTATCCATGAAACATTATCATCATACTGGTGTGATCTGGAAATTTCAACACTGAACATTCTAACACTTCTAACTGCTGTTCAACACTACAGGTTAATAAAAACACTCAGGGTCGGTTGCCCGGACAGGGATTAAGCCTAGTCTTGGACTACACTTTCCTTTTCAATGGAAAATCTCCATTCACATCACTTCTTATTCCAGGACTAGGTTTAACTCCTGTCCAGGAAATCAACCATCAGAACTTATAAAACACTTATAAAACACTCAGAGTTTTATATTCATACTCTAATACATCTGACAGTCCATCAGTAACTAAAGCCCACTAAGCTACAGCTAAACAGCTGATGCACCAAACAATGGAGGGAGCACCATGCAGGACACTCAAGAGCACAACAAACAGAACCACACAATCACTGTTGGACACTGAAAGAGCTCTTTTCTATTTACACAACTAACCACCTGACTCCTTTTTATAAACCATTTATATTGAGTAATTTCTTACGATGCATTTCATACCAACCACGGCTCATGTTGTTGCGCAACCAACAGGATCATCCTCATCAAATGAGTAGCCAGCCAAAGTGAACCAAGTCACACCAGCTTCTTTTGCTCACCTGGAAGTTGTTCATGAGGCCATACTGGCACTTGGAGGTTCCGCAGGTGGAGAAGTCATAGCCAAAATCGCAGGCGGTTGAGAAGTTGCAGGTTGCTCCGGGAGCAATGGTGTCATTCCTGTTTCCTGTTGCATCTCGGACGACTGTAGAGGCTGGACAGAGAGGATCAGCATGATTAGATATCAACCCCCCCCATCACTCAATATAACTGTACTTTCTCTCAGGGTGAGGTTCCCTCCCTCTTCCTCATCCCCCAGTTTAACTGTCTTCTCTCTGGGTGGGTAGATGGTCCTCCCCCTCTGCCATCACTCAGTATAACTGTCCTGTCTCTCTCTGGGGGGGTAGGGTGTTCCTCCCTCTCCCCATCACTCAGTAGACCTGTCCTCTCTCTCTGGGGGATTCTAACTAATGTGTGGAACTGGACATTTCTGTATAATTAGCTATGCTGTCAGCTGATGTTGGGTTAGCAGGTTGTGTGTTTACTTACAGACACACAGCGCGATGCCCAGGTATGTGAGGCCTGTGATTAATATGGCCAACAGGGTTCCAATGGGAATGGCCCCTTGAGGGTCCTGCAATCATAAAAATCAAAGAAAATAAAAAAAAAAGATTGGATTTATTTCACATTTTTATAAAAATGTTGGAACTACTTCAAACAAATGCAACTTATTGGTTTTCAATATTTTATAGTCTTTTAAAAACACATTATCTGACCACAGAGGCTCAAACTGCTGGTTATGAAGAGACATCCCAGGTCTGACTTTAGTGACTGACATTCACTGTTGATCATGAAAAAAAAAAGTAACACTCAGTTCTTCAACATCCTACAGTTCCTTCTGGTTTACGCATAACTGGACAAAAAACATCTAATTCTTCAACAGTATAATGATCCCAGTCATTCTTCAAAATTCTGCCAAAAGTATATCCAGTTCAAAGAAATGCAGAAATTTTCGAGAATGATGTCTTGACCTTTCCAGTGTCCAGATCTTCCTCCCATTGAGTTGCAGCTGGACCCACAAGTTTCAAATGAGCATCCAGAAAATGGGACAGAACTGTTAACGGGCTTGAAATTGTGCTGGGATAGTTTGGAGTGTTTGGAGTGTGAGTTTGGAGTGTTGTTTCCAAAAAGTGATAATAGGTGGGGAGGTTATTTTGTTTAAACTTACACAACCTTCAAATATTTTAAACTGCACTTATGGTGTATATTGTTGTACAGTGTGTATTCACAATCATCTACATCTACAGCATTAGTGGTAAAAGCAGAATTAATAAATGAATTAGTAATAAATATATTGTTCTAAATATAAGTCTATACAGATCTGTCTTGGAGCAGGTGGTCTTCACAAAAGCAGGTATGATCTTACCCTCAGGTCTCCAGAGATGTTGGCCCCTGCCAGGATTCCCGTTGCCGCAGGGAAGAAAATGGCAAAAACTGAGAAAAAGGTCTCTCCATCTCTGAAGTTCGGAGTAAAGTTCTCTGCTATTATGGAAGCTGTTGGAACAGAGGAGAGTTTAACAGAAGATCCCTACTTCAAGGAGAACCTCCTTGTGGTCCACATTCATTTGTGATGACACTACTGATTAGAGTACTTATTCAGTAATCAAGCCATTAATTTGGGAGTTACTAGAGTAATTGTGTACACACAGGAAAAGACAACAGCATGCGTTTTTAAATCACATGCTTAAAATGAAAGAGGTCGTGTTGATACTGGTTTCATCCGCTTCAGTGGTGAACACTAAACAATCACCAATAGCTCCCCCATGTGGCAATCGCACAAACGTGGCTTTGTTATGACCTGCAGATCATTAAAATTACAAAGTGTCCATAATGTTGACTCAACAAGGGTGTAGATTATTGTTATCAGTTTTACTCGTTGATATGTGAGTTGCTATGTTTTCTTTTGCACTGTTGGTCAGTGGGCCAATGTTCGTCTCGATGCTGGTGTGACTTGTTTGATTAAATATTGCATAAATATGGTGTATTGACTGTAATCCTGAATCTCCAATAACCAGCAGTGCTGATCAGCAGTTAGAAGTGTAAGAAAGTTCCGTTTTTCCAGATCACACCGGAGTGATGCTACACCTTAATAGAAAGTAGTCAAGCAGCACAACCATGTAACATGACGTGCTGAAAAATTTATGGAATAATTAATTGTAAAAAAAACTGTTACAGGAATGTAAGCACTGAAATTGAAGTTAGCTGATCATTTTCATTTTTAATGTATTATTTGGGTCTAGGTTGATCAAAAAGTTGAATTATCACATTAGATTTATGTAAAAATGATTTAATCACACTGTAAGATCATGATGTTAAACCCAGTGAAGCCCCAGAGCTGGTTTCCGGTGCTCACCTTGGTAACTGTAGAAGCCTTTGGACTTCTTGTCCTCTGTGGCAGGAATCGCAGTGCCCACAAACACGTTTACTATGGCAACCAGGAGAACAACTAACAGCACAATCTGAGCCTGGAGAGATAGAGACAGACAGAGAGAGAGAAATAGAGAGAGAGAGAGGTAGATCAGAAAGTTTTTATTCAGTGTGTTCTAAATGTACAATATATTATTATTATTATTATTATTATTATTATTATTATTATTATTATTATTATTATTATTATTGTTATTATTATACACTGCTACACATTAGACATGAACTACATTTACAATTAATATCACAGAACCTTAAAATGCATTTTAAAAGTGAAGGTTATCTTAAAATGCATTTTAAAAGTGAATCCAGGCATTTTCACTCAGACTGAACCTAAAAGGTCATAGTGGCTGACCTTTGCCTCCCACTCCATCCCGGCCAGTGAGATTCCGAGCAGCAAGATCACAGTGATGCAGCCGATGATCCTGATATCATTCACCTCGTCCACCATGATGGCATTATTTTCCTGAAAACACACCCAGTTTTCTCTAAACCGCCACACAGAAATATTTATAAATATATCCAGTCTTACATCTCTATAGACAGACAGATATACTGTCTCCTTCTCTCCTCATTCCTTTCTCTCTGTTTTTCCCTGAAATCTTAGGAATGTGTGGGATATGTTTGAATGTTTTCCATTAAGTTCTGTGTGTGTGTGTGTGTGTGTGTGTGTGTGTGTGTGTGTGTGTGTGTGTGTGTGTGTGTGTGTGTGTGTGT
>JBBMFX010010119.1:0-12987 GCA_037832545.1 Rhabdalestes septentrionalis | reverse complement strand
TTAATTCCAACACTGGGGGGCCTAGACTGGAAATAATCTTGACGCATGTCTTCCTCTTCTTTTGAACAAGGGAGGTTCAAGACAAGCAGTGCTTTTTGCTGTGAGGAATAAGTGGTTTATCATAAAGAAGACCAATCAAATACTAATCCAAAATAAAGAAATACATAATTAATAACATCGTTATTATTATACGTGTATACATTATACGTGTAGTTCATTAGTCCAGTCCTACCTACAGAAAAAATGCGGGTGGTGCAAGCACTGAAACAAATTTGTGTCCCCACATTGCACTCAAAAGTGCAAGTCTGGCAGCACAGTGTGATCAAAGCTGTTGTTTTGGCCACAAATTGAATTTGCCCAAAAATTTGGCCATAATTACGGAGTTAAATTATATAAACCAAGTGCTTTTACCCTGTGATTCATGGCCATGGTGAATGACAGTCTGGCTGGTAAGACAACCTTTCTCATTACCTTTCTGAGATCAGGATTAATATGGGGCTCTGAGGACACACAAACAGTGGCTTGTTCTGTCTGCTCTTGTTGTGTGACAAATTTGCAGCAAGGCACAAGTGTTTCAGGCACATGTAAGACTCTCAGGTAAATTAACTAGGGTGACCAGATTTGGCATTGTGAAAAAGAGGACACATTAGAGCAGACTATTTTTACAAGCTCGGCCGTGGTTCCAGGGCAGGGTTGAGTGGTAGTGGCTGGGTGGGGTGTTTGCATCTCAGTCGAGAAGTACCGTGGTTCAGCCGCGTTTCTGGGGTGTTATACACATCCTGGGTTGACAGCCATGGTCCAGGGGGGTTTGAAATGTAGTATTTGCATCTCGGCTGCATTTCGGGCCAACTGAGTGGAAGTAAATAAGAATGTAGGATAGTAACTAGTTCATGAGAGATGCCCATGATGTGACAATGTTTAGACCCAGTGTCCAGATCTCAATAGAGGGCATGTCTGGGGAAAAGAGAACATCTGTCCACATTTTATTACCTCCAAGAACTCAAACTCAAAAGCCCGTCTCAACCCTGCTGATGTTGGCTGGGTACCCTGACCCATTGCTTCAATGACGTCAGCTTAGATAAAAATGGAAATTCAAAAAATAACATGTTCAGTGGCAATGCGCCGATCCAGTAAGCGAAGACGTCATCTGAATTAGGTCTAATGCAGACACCTGCTGGTTTGGCTGCGTGCAGAAAACAGAGTATGCTGAAAGACGGTGGGCTTTAGGAAATTGCTCCCCCCTCAATACCGTCTCCTCAGACAGCTCAGACCTGCCTGGAAAAAGAGTGGTGACTCTGTTGCTACGGTTGTAACCATCACTAATGTGACAATGCTCATGCTGGAGAACATGTTGACTTGGCCAAGATGACCGCATCTATATCGATTCACTGAGTCAAATGTCTGTCTGTGTCTGTGTGCCTTTTTTTTTTGTTCTTATTGCTTTTCTGTCTCTGGCTGTATTCAATCACTGTTTTCTCTCCTCTTTTCCCTCGTCAGCTCTTTGTGAATAGCATGGGGTAATTATATTGACTTTCATTTCTGTGATGTCACTGTTGGAGCCCATTTGGCAGAAGAGCTACATGTGCTTTCGGCATTACGGTTCACCTAAGTACATCAAAAAACCTGCAAGACGTTCTTTTTCCAATCCCATCTGGTCTGACATCCTGGCAGGTCTGTGACGTAGCACTCGACATCTTCACTCTACATGTTACTCCCCTGTGGAGTGTGTTCTGAGTGTGTTTTGCAGTGATCATTGCAGGGTCCTATATATATTGTTAGCTTGCGCATACAGTTTTAATGTTTAATCTCCCTGATAAAAAGCTTCTTTCAAGAAACATTAGTCAAAAGGTACTTTGATAAAATAATTTGTCTCGAAACACTGAAGAGTTTACAGATGTCACTACAGGCCAGTATGACTGAAAGTGTGGCAAGAACAGCAAAGTTATGAATATAAACCTCTAAAGATGGTATATGGTATATTTGGTATATTTAGGGATCGTTAACAATTAGGCATTGAATCATAGCCCCTCCAAACACTAAATGTTGCCAACTTAACATCACCAGGTGCTGCCAACACTCTGTCTTTAAATATATACCTCTAAATTTTGATTGTGAATAAGAGGACACCTTTGCACGGACTTTCTTTACCAGTTCGAACATGGTTCCAGGGGAGTGGGGGTGGGTATATGGAACTTTCTTTACCAGCTTGAACATGGTTCCAGGGTGGGTAGAGGGTACTGAGGTTCAGCCGTGTTTACGCATCTCAGGTTGATGGCGTGGCCTGGGGTTATATATTTTATGTGCAACTCGGCTGCATCTCGACGGCCGATGAATGTTTAGGCAGCTTAAAATCCCAGAAAATTCTAAAATTCTGGCCAGACGCCTGAAGCAGGTCACAAAAAGAGGATATGTCTGGTCACCCTTCTCTAAAGAAGCCTATGCAGCTTAGCAGAATGCTAACAAGCTAACAGACTAATGTCTCAATAAAAAAAGATAGAAGTCCTCTTGTTCCAGCCTTTACAGAAGCCTGTCGTTCTAATGTTTTCAGTCATGTTGGGATATATTTATTACATTTAACTTATTCTTTGTCTCTACTTCAGAAGTTTGGTCAATGCAGAATAAATAAGGTAGATTTGCATGAAATAGAATCACTGATACGAATCAGTGAGTCCCTGACAGGGTTGCAGACAATGAGAAACAATGAAACTTATAAACTGACAAATTATCCTGATTAACTCAACCAAAACAACTTTTAAACATTAGAAACAACAAAACTAATCCATATCATCAAATAAAATTTACACTCAACTCTTACTGGGAAGACTGTAGTGTGCAAAACACAACACTTCTTACTGTCAAGCTAATAGCCTTCAGCTCTGTCTACCACTGCCAGTCTAAGACAGCAAATACAAGAACAAATCACTCAATACCTCACCCCAGACCATCTCAAATTCCTTGCACTGTGGTGTTGCACTAAAGCTCTCGGAGGACAATACGAATGACTCCAATAGCCTTCTCCTGTGTTGCTTAGAGACAAGTGAGAAAGAGTTTCTCCTGACAAGAACTTCTCAACCCTCCAGCAAAATGCAGCCAGTTGTGTCTACAAGGTCACCCAGCCTTGGATCCAACTTGAGGTCCAACTGTGGAGCTTTAATGATGAGCTGCAGATGCATTTTTAAGATAAGATAAGATAAGATAAGATAAACCTTTATTAGTCCCACAAGTGGGAAATTTGTTTGGCACGGCAGAAAGTGACAGTACAAAAATTAAGAGCCGAAAAATTGGGAAAAACTGTTGAATAGTATAAAAATACAATACACTAAAATATAGAAAATATAAACTCTCAATATTTAGTGTAAGATGTACAGTATTAAAATTTTGTATAATATTATTATAGACGTATAGTGTGTGTTGCTGTATTATGCAAATATACATATGCATATGGAAAAAATATACAAATATAAGCAGACTAAAATTGCAGTTTTGTATGAAATACAAAGTATTGCATATTCTGGTGCTCCAGAGACTGATGGATGGAGGGATTTTTCTGTGATTCCAAGACTAGAAATTCCTGAATTGTGTTTATGAATAATCTTATATGATACTGAGTTTCATTAAGCCTAATTAAATGTTTTTTTAAATTTAAAAACTGTCTCCTCGAAGGACTATCCTTTAAAAAGCTGATCAGGGACCAAACGTTAGTTCTGCATCGCTCCAGAGACCCCTTTGTTGAATGCCTTTTGAAGTGGAGCCCATGTGTAACATACTCCTCACCTCTGACAGCAGAGATACAAGCAGGAGATAAGTTGTGGTTTTGGCTTCTCCAGCGTCATCACGGCCTCTTCACCCCACTAACCCAGTGGAACATTAAAGATCAGTGGTGTCAAAAGACAGCAAGGGGCTTTTAGGAGAAGCGATAACAGCCCCACTTTACCGCACTGGGCTCCTGCTCCAACGTCACCCAGTTAAGGCCTGATTAGAAGCAGGTTGTGTTCAGTTGTCACTGTGGGCTTTTTCCTAGAGCTGAATTGACACAAGCCATGGAATTAAAACTCTTCTTCAGAGCTTTTGCAGGTTTTGCAAACGTGAGTTACACGGCCATTACAAGAATTAAATTCAAGTAACACTAAAGACGAGTGCTAACATTTTTATTTATTTATTTATTAATGCTTATAGTCACATGTGAATCCACCACAGCACATTCTGAACAGTGTTAAATTCTTTGTCTGCATTTAACCCATTCACCAAGTGAAGCAGCGGGCTGTTGCCAACAAGGGGCACACAGGGAGCAGTGTGTGGGGGACGGAACCTTGCTGAAGGGTAACTCAGTGGTGGCATCAGCAGATTTGAACCTACAACCTTCCAATTGCAGGGCCAATGCCCCTAACATAATATTGATTAATAGCCATTTTTGCCTTGTGTTACAAAAAAGTAACATTTATTTTCTTTCTACTGACTTGATTATAAACTATTAAAATATAGTAATGTGACAGTCAAACTACAAAACTGGAGCAGAATACAACAATATTGGATGCTTCTATTTTTGCAGCTATTTACATTTACAATTTTTTTTACATAGTTGTGTTTGTATTATAACAAATCTGTATCCTGAAAAAATTTATGTCTATAAAGTATATGGTCATTATTCACATTCATAAATTATGTCCTATAGAAGTGCATTAGTTGTCACAATGTGTGCACAAGGCATTGTAAACTGTTGCCATATGGATGCAATACATTGTTTTCATAGGTAAGCAACAAAGAATCAGTGAAGAGACAGGAGCAAATGATTCCAGATGATCAGGCAGTGATCAATATACTTGTGGTGCTGAATGCTGAAACGTTGGAACTCCTTTATCTAGGAACCTTGTTATACAGCATGGCCTTAACTCAAAGAAATATGCAAATGCCTAAATGTTTTTTCTCTTCGAAGGTGAGCCTATTGTATATGTATGAGCATAAGTATAAAATGGTTTCATTTTTCACCATATATTTCCAACACTGCTACACCTACATGCTACAACCCCATTTACAACAATGTAATTTTCTGAGAGTGTGGCTTTGTACAGCATTTGTCCAGTTGCTGGTTTTTATTCTAATCATTGTTGTTCCTCTTCACAGACACTCATACCAACCTCTCGCTGAACATTGCGTATCTGGCCCCTGAAGTTTATACTGTCCCGTTCACCATCTCAGACAGCAGCTCTCCTCCCAGGAGCACTTTCATCAACCTGCCAGGTGACAATAATACTCTCCCAGGAGCTTTGGGTACAGCAGGAGGAAAGGGTCGGGGGAAGGGGGATAAAGAGTTAAATTGAAACCTGTTTGTGCTGGCTTGCTCATCTGCCTGACGTCACTGTGGCGTTTTAACTGGAGGCTGTAACATTCTCTGCAGGTTACTAACATGTGGGATGAATCACAGATATTTAATATGTGTTGCTATTTTAAACATCCTGCTTTTAGGTATCCTCACAGTATCATTAAGATCTCTCATACACGCCATGCACCTGTTGCTAAAGCAGTCCATTTTAATCCACAAAATTACCTTTCTTTGTCAATTTTAAATATTAAATTCACCTAGCGCTGAAAGTAGCAACAGTCCATTTTGGGTCACCTGATCCTTTTCAGCTGTATTATATTCTTGTTTCTCAGAAACAGGAGTTGAACAGATGGGAATGAATCCTGAGGATATTCAAGTAGTTTGCATCCTTTACCTCAACTGAGCAGAGTTTTACACATTTTTGTGTATTCTCTGCAATACATATACCATTCTATAGATCATGTCCTGAAATGAGCTGCCTGGAGCCTGTTGGGACAAGGAAAAAAACAAGATGTGAGAAAAACATTGATGACTTAGAGGTCCCATATCCTTCTTTTCACTTGTTATCCACTTAAAACTTTTGTGTGCATTTATGTGGCAAAAAGAGTCCCAATTCTTATTAATGTGATATATTTCAAACTTTCTCTATTGTTTAGAATTTCCTTTGAGGCTGGTGTATGTAAATGAGCTCCGATCTTATTTGCTGCCCCGTATTGTGGCTTATTTATAATCTGGTGAAGACCAGTAATGCCATTTCTAAAATTACTTTTGGTGGCTGTTTGCTTTTGTTTATTCCTGCAGAATTAGCATTTCGTTGCTTGATCCTTCAAAACGTTCATATGTTGTAAATCAACAGAAATAAGCTAGCATATAATGCACAAATCATGTCTGTTTTAGTGCACCAGGTGCTTTCTTCTCACCTCATTCAGCTCACATTAGGCCCTCTGATGGCTTCTGATTGGTTGGAGCACTGCCGGCTCTGTGTCTGCACTCTCCTGCATGTTAAAATTCATGTAATGCTAATATTTACTGATTCAGTTCTAGTGCCACTGGGGACAAAGACATTAGCAGAGGTAATTGATGGTAATTGCATTGCTTAATCATAGTGTGTGCAAATGCTTCCTCGATTAATTAAGGGTGGCACAAGTGTGTGCCCATGCATGTATATGTCTGTGGAACTCTTTGTGTGTATTTGTGGACCAAAACTCTTTTTCAAAGTTAAAAAGAATTAAATAATAACAACAACATCAACAACAACAACAACAACAACAAAACAACAACAATAACAACAATATAAATAAGTTTTTTTATTATTATTATTATTATTATTATTATTATTATTATTATTATTATTATTATTAATATTACCTAGATATAGACAAGACATATTGCTTCACATAGGTACTTGTACATGCACATATGCATTTTTGCACTTATGTAATATCTATGTAAGCAAAATATGTGTCATATTATAAATGTGTGTGTTATTATAACTGGTTTTCCAACAGAGAAATCTCAGTGTTTGACATTTGATGTCAAATTAAATTTATTACATACTTTTGCACATTTTAATGCGCTATTACAATTGATTTGCGTTATATATTAGAATTTACTGAACATACTAGAATTTTTATTCTTTCAATTTTGTTAAACTTGTAAAAAAAATAAACTCAAATAAGCAAAAGTAAACAGGGAAAATGTCATATTTAAATGTAATCTGATATGCATTATGAACTTCTATTGAACTTATGTTAAGAGATTCATAATGCATATCAGATTAAAATTTCCAATACATTGTGTCTTCTGTCCGTTGAAAAGGATGTGCACTTATTTTCATATTGAGAAACATGGAAAAAAAGATATCTAATGGGTGTGTTGCATACAACTCTGTGTTTGACCCCACTTACTGACATCCTGGTATGAAAACAAACCTGAGCCTCTGTGCGTGTATATGCATGTGTGTGTGTGTGTGTGTGTGGTGCAAGCTTGCAGGGCTGAGAATTTTGTTCTCACAGCCACAGGTGCGTCAGTCAGTTTCTGATCACGGTCTCCCCAGTGGCTCTCTCCTGTGCTGAGAACAGCCTGTTCCCTGTCCCTGTCTGTTCCCCCATTTACACCTCACTGCTTCTCCTCTGTGTGTGAGCAGAGCCGAACACTCACTCTGTCTCACCCCTTGCAGTGACCGTGTGCACATGTAATGTGAGGGGGAACTGCCGGACCGCAGCCAAGCAGCTCGCAGGGATGCCCACAATCCAATCCACACTGGGCATCCTGCTCGGAACTCTTGGAGTTATAGGTAACGGCACAACTGAGTGCGAAATAGTTTCCTAATCCCTCTTTAGTAATAGCACTAAACAACCCTCTTAGTACCCTGATGAATTTTCAATGTTATGCTAATATGCCTTGTGCTCTTATTTGCAGGGATTATCCTGATAGTCGTGTTTGTAAGACTGTCCTATCAGAGCCCTCCGCCGGCGGGAAAAGCCAACCAGGAGAGAGTGCCTCTCAAAATGTCACTGTAGTTTCTGAGTCACTCTTTGCCTTTGTCACATTCACTGTGCACTGATTACACAGCAGCAGCTCTCATTCCTTACAGCTATAACCTTCCTAATGTTCTAAAATTCTGTAGCCAATGTGTTCCACATCCCAAATACATGACCAGTGTTTCCTCATCCAAAATACTTAGACATTTTTTCCTCGTCTCAAACACCTAGTTAAGGTTTTCCCATTCAAATACATGGCTAATGTGTCCTCATCCCAAATACAGGGATAATGTTTCCCCATCCCAAAACTTGGAATGTTTCCCCTTCTCAAATAAATGGCTAAAGTTTGTCTGCCCCAAATACCTGGCCAGTGTTCACCCATCCCATGAAGTGATGAGACAACTGAGGTGTGTTAAGGGACATGAAAAATGTGCAGCTCAAAGGTTAACCATTAGAAGAGTCAAAAGTCATTCCTTTTGTTTTGCTGTTCGATTTAGATGTATTTAATGAGATGCATTTTTTAAAATGAGAGTCATTCACACTGGCTGGAGCATTCTATACGGAACATTTTGAGTCTGAAAATTTTGACTTTTGTTGGGTTGTTTACCTTGCAAACATTTGTTGATGCATGAAAAATGTTAGGGAAACAATGCTATACCCCGTATTAAAGGTTTTTTCTACATTTAGATGATACTGTAGTGTAAGCTATATAGATGTATACATCATGTACATAGAAAATTATGTTTTGTTTGGTGAGTCAGTGACATCTGAACCATGTAACTGTTTATAATGCGTTGAGGACTGTGTGTAATGTTGCAGGATTCAGGATTAGCTGATTGTTTATTCCACTGCTTGACTGTGTCACCTGTCACTGCCTGTCTTTAGTATTTTAATATTTTGTGTTGATCAAAACAGTTGTATGCAAACGTTTGGACACCCCTGGTAAAGTTACATTCATTCTAAAAATAATTAATCTCCCCTAAAGAGAACATTTACATGCAATTTAGTGCAGACGAACACAAATATTCAATTTGAAAACTGACATATTGAATTATGTCTTCTATAGAGGTGTGCTTTTTGTCATCACTTTTGCACATGACTGTTTTTGTGTGAATTATCAATAATCACATGACTGTCTCATTTCACAAAGTCAGTTATTTGTTTAAATGAAATAAAACCAGAGGGGAAAACAACATTTTTTCATTTGTGAATGTTCGAGAGAGAAAGAGAGAGAGAGAGAGAGAGAGAGAGAGAGAGAAACAGACACACAGACAGATAGAGAGAGAGAAGAAAGAGAGAGAGGAGAGAGTGAGAAAAAGAAAGAGAGAAAGCAAGAGAGAGAGAGAAGAGGCTGAGAGAGAAAGACGGAAAGAGAGCAAGCAAGAGAGTGAGTGAGACATGGATAAAGAGAGAGGGTGAAAGAGAGAGAAAGACAGAAAGAGAGACAGAGAGGGAGAGAGAGAAAGAGACAGACAGAGAGGCAGATAGAGAAAGCGAGCAAGTGAAAGAAAGAGACAGAAGGAGAGAGAGAAAGAGAAAGAGACAAAGAGAGCAAGCGAAATAGATAGAGGGAGAGAGATTAACCTCATTTGGGTTTGTGTGTTTAAGCCATTCCTGTGCCTGTTTTAAAACCTTTCTGAATAAAGAGATTAATCATCTCTTCCTTAGGGACAAAATCCTGGCTAAACTGAACTAGTTCTGAAATGGTTCCATGCTGGGGCTGGCAGGATTACCCATGCCTTCTCCACTTACGGTGGGATGACAGCATCAGGACCGTGACCAAGATGACCTTACAGGCAGGCTATAAATACCCAGACATATAAATAGCCCTTCCTCTGAAGGGGTCGGCTTGATGTCGTCCCCCAGCATCTTCTAACTCCAGTCCTATAGGGTGTGTTTTATCATCTCCAGTTCATACACACACACACACACACACACACACACACACATACACATAAACAGGTAGCCCCTGAGAGCTTTGGCAATCTCTCATTCCTCAGTTGTGATGCGTAGGTTATACCAGCTCTCCCTCACAGTAGCATGAAATGGCTTGTTTGCCTTGTAGTTTTCATGCCGGCGAGTAGATTGGCCATATCGTCTCTCAGGATCTAATTCGCGAGCGCCGGACTGTCAGAGCAGAAAAGAATCAGCAATCTAAGCTCAGCCAGCCGTTCAAATGTTCCACTGGCGCATAACGGAAAAATAGGAGCGTGGGGTCCAAAAATAGCACGCTGATTATTTATGTTTGTGCGCATTTCCCAATATAGAAATACTCAAAATTTCATCCTAACATGATCTCAAAATACACACACACACACAAACACACGCATGCACTCACATTTACACTCATTTCGCTTCTGGAACTGTCAACGTGACTCAGCTAAAGGCCGCGCCACAGAGGGCTGCAAGAGATTGTGCATGTACGTGTGATTTTTGAAAGGCAAAAAACCCATTAGGATATTCCGAAAGGGACCCGGTCACCCTGGGGTCAGGCCTTAGTGCCACTGAGGCAGAGGCTATGCTATATTTAGCCTCTTCAGTCTTGTTTTGCTTCTCTTAGAATCAAAAGGTTTCAGCTGACTAGCAGGCTAGCATCGAACAAGCCAGAGATTTTAAACCATTTCTTTGGACACCAGGTGCTATTTACTGCACACAGACGTTCCAAAGTCCGCCCTGATTAAACCACAGTTAAACTCACAAATTGTCTGTGTCTTTAAGTTCCCTATGCATTACAGATGTGTTTATATTTGTAATCGTTTAAGGCCGCAGGCTCCAAAATAAAAAATAAGCCTACTTTAAATTTAAAATTTCGATATGAACACAAAAACGACCAAGAAAGTCAGATAACAGCACGAATGAATTTTTTATGAAAATTATTTTTTAAATATTCTAAAATGATTTAGATTAAGGTATTGTAGCCGGGTACCATTTTTGTTTGGTTTTCTTTATTGGGCCAGCAATTAAAAAATGGTGAGAGTAAGACACCTAGGTCGTCCTACCTGGGCTGTTTCGTCATCGGTGCTCCTGTATGTAGTTCCTGTGTGTAGTGGCTTCCCCCCTCGATCCAGCGTGCTGCATGCTGTGTTCCTCATGTGGAAAATTTTGCTATTGGTCTCCACTGTGAGCTCCATCAGGAATACTTCTGCTTCTGCTGACATATTTGTTTGCAGCATTTCCAATTGCGGATACATGCATTTGTGTTTTATAGGTATGGCATGGTATAGACCTTAAATTAAAAAAAATATGCACTGGCGTTGTTTACTAAATGCTTCTTTACACCAGTTATGGCTGATGTCAGGAGTGTTTGACTCGTGCCTATCCTACGCATCTGGATTATGATATTAAAAATAACTTGTTGAGCCTGTGATACGGCTGCTGTTTTGCCTAACTATGTTCTCTTATGAAATCGTGGTGATCTCCTCGCTTGCCATTGGGAGAATTGCTAGGATTTTTAATGTGTGGTGAGTGTTCTGTGTTAATGGGTGACTGTTCTGTGAAAAATACTTGCCGTCACTCTGTGTGAAACATTTTGTTTTAATTTGCTCTTCTTTGTTGTTAAAAAGGTATGGTGTGAGATTCCTTCATCTCTGAGAGGTTGCAGCCGATCTTCTGGGCTGGTTTTCTATTGTTTATTTACCCATTTAATTATTTCTATGTTTTACAGGATTGGGGCATGTCAGACACATTTGTGATTTTAAACACACCTCATGTTCCTTCCTAGAACAGAAGGACCTGTGTGTTTTTGACAATGTGTCCTGGGTGGTACAGTCGTGCATTCCTTCTTACTTTATTGACTACTCTGCCATAAGTTGATGTAGTCCTAATAATCTTATAGCTAGCGTCTGCCACAAAATGGCATAGTTGTGGATTTCTACTGACTTGACTGACCACAATAAGATAAGATAAACCTTGGTTAGTTCCACAAGTGGGAAGTTTGCATTGATACAGCAGAAAATAGACAGAACAAAAGCTAAGGACAAACAATAGAATAAAAACTATACAACACAACAGTAATGTATAAAAAGAACACTATAAGAAAGAACAAAAAACACATAATTGGACATTTCTGTGTGTTTATATATTTTATATACAAATCTTGGTATATGTACAGAGAGAACACTGTGGATATATATATAGAGGTGCATATTGGAGTGTCCTCAGTTGTTTGGTAAGCAGCAGGCAATGACAAAAACAGAAATAATGCACCAGAAACAGTAATAATGCACCAAGAGAAATTTCACCCAGTAATATTCCCCAAAAATATTGCACTCAAGAGAAATATTTCACTGAAGAGAACTTGGTGGTGTATGTCTTAGCAGATGTTTCTGTGTCCCTGGAGACATCATTATGGACAATGTTAACTCTGCTGTGATTTTGGAAGGTTTCCCTCAGCTGGATGCGCCTCTGCTATTCCAGGCGGAGCATGGGGCAGCTGTGGACACTTCTTGAGCCTGTAAACATTCTTCAGGCTGACGGAACGCCCCGTGACGCAACCAGAGTGCGTTTTAGAACTTTGTGGAAAATATGTGTCACTTCCTTCCGTTCGGTTTCTTGGCCTTTGAGTGTCCTGTGTTTGGAGTCGAGCTCTTCTTGCATCAATCACGGCATTGCATAACAGGAGCTGATTTGTAAACAATGGAAAATATTATCGTAGTGAAATCAGGAAAATCCCCACAAGCCAAATCTGGAGCAAGATGAGGAAGAAATACAAACAAATCAAATAAACATGTATAAATTAAAATATAATTGCAATAAATTCAAAATATATGTATAATGTCTGATGTGCTAGCACTTAACATCCAAATTAGGGAAAATGTACATTTACATTTACTCATACACAGTGTTGGGAGTAAAGTTACAAAAGTAATGAATTACTGTACTGTATTGCTTTTTGCTGTAACGCGGTAATGTAAGGCATTACAGAACAAAAATTGGTCATTTTTTACTCAGTACAAATGTCAGTAACGCGCGTTACAATGCATTTTTAAAGCGGAATACAGTTTTTTTTGTCCTTCATTTAAATTCGGCAAAATTACCGCAAGAGATGCATGCGGCCGAGATGCGCATTAAACATCTAACCCCCCCCGGACCGGCCCAGCTGGTAAATAAAGTCCCGCTAAGGCGTCCTCTTCTTCACAATCCCAAATCTGGCAACCCTAGAGACGAGTGAACCTGCGACTGATC
>JBBMFX010010069.1:0-12990 GCA_037832545.1 Rhabdalestes septentrionalis | reverse complement strand
CGGGACTCAATGTCAGAGCGAAGAGGAAGCTCCCACTTCCTGTTTATATACCGTGATGCGTAATTCCCCTTGACCTTGAAGCGTCATGCGTGTGTGTGTGTGTCAACAATTTTCTGCCTTGCACTCCTTGTGAATTTTTTCAGGGTCTCCTCAGCATCTGGAGCCACTTAGGTTTGGATGATGTGTGTGTGTGTGGGGGGGGGGGGTCGGGGCTGGGTGTGCGTTGCTCACAAAAGCTTCTGACTGCTTCACATAATTTTTAAGCTCCGCACATCAGGAGTTCGGGTTTATTGCTGTCTAAAGAAGATGGTGCGAAATGGAGTGTGATTGTCTGGGCAAATTCAGAAGACTGAAGTGTAATTGTGCATGTCTGAAAGCATGAGTATGTCTATGTGTAATGTTAGAGTTTGGCTGACCACCCTGGACAGCCCCTTCCTGATAACACCGCTGTTTACATAGAGACAGGAAGCCAAGAAAGAAAGGAGGACAAGCAAGACAGCGAGAGCTTGGCTGTTTCTGATCATTTTAAATTCTCACTGCTATTTTTGTATAAAGAGAAATATCACATCTGTTAAGGAAATCAGAAAATCAAAAGGAGGTAAGGAGACAGGCGGTGCTCTTGCCCCAGACAAGGTTTCTGGGAGCAGGACTACAGGAAAGACAAGTTTAGTGTGTGAAAAGCAGAACAATGAAGAAAACAGCTGTTGCAGCCCAAGCCTTTTGAACATCTAGCGGGTGAGTAGCCAGACACAAACACAAACGCTGTAATCAGCAACTACCACTCTGTGTGTGTGTATATATATATATGTATCAAACTGTAACAAAAATATGTGTACTATGACAAGGGAAGGAAAAGGTGTTTCTTGCCAAGAAAAAAAAAGTTTTCTTTTTTCCTTTTTAGGAGTAACAGAAACATTACACTGTACAATGCGTAGAACAGATCCTTTTTTCATTTGACTAGGGATTTGCAAATGTTCACACTTAAATGTCCAAGCCAGGAACATATAATTTTCAGAATGTTTTTGACAATGCTTTAGTACCGGCACACTTTTGTAGCAAATAAATTAAATTCCCTTTTAGCATGTTAATGTCATTTATGTTTTTTTACTACTTTGATCGCTACTTAAAGTCTTATGGTCACATCGCATTTTACAGCTTCTGAAGTGTTGCTTTTTCACATGGGTATTTGAGTGTTTTTTTGTCTCTATGTGCAGAATAAACTCTGGGCTGCTCTAAATCTGCAAAGCACTTTTCTGCTTTTCTCCATTATGCACCATGCTCTCCTCAGCTCCAACCACAGCAACTCCTGTCCTCCAAAAACCCACCTCCCGCAGGTCCCCCCCTCCTCAGCTGCCCAACTGCTCTCCACCTCAAACCCATACATCACCACTACCATTGGTTGATGTTTCAGTCAGCTATGCCCAGGTCTCCTCTCCTTCACTCCTGCTCTCAACTAATTTCTCTAACTGGCAAACCACCTCTCCATCTCCAACATCTTCCTCAATTCTGAATAAAAAAAAACCTACCCTTCCTGCCCAGAAAACCATGTCTCCACAGGTACCCAAAAACATCTGCCCTCCTCTTCCTGTGCAACAGCCATCAACCATCCCCAAAGTCTCACCCATGGCCATGGCCATGCCCAGACCCCCTCCCCGTCCAGGCTCCAAACCGTCCTCACCACCTCTCTCCAGACCACTGCCATGCCTCATTTCTAAATCCTGCATCACACCAGTTCTAATTGAGCAACCCCAGAAACCATCCATTCCTTGCATCTGCATCTTGGACAAGCTGATCAAGACATGTCCAGTGTGGCTACAGCTGGGAATGTCACAAGAAAGAGCTATTCATATACTCAACAAAGAGTCATCTGGGGTGAGACTGTATCCCTGACACCATTTATAAGAGTGGGTGACATGGAAAAAATATCATGCTTGAAGAAATTTTCAGAATAGCCTATCTGTATCATAATATTCAGTTTTATGAGGTTTGCAAACAGCAAAATTCACCAGCAATTAAAAAAATATTTTAAAACCTTTATAAAAATAAACACGACTAAGAACAAAGACTACAATGGTTAAAAAGTAATCCATTAGTCTTTATTTTCTAATACTTTAATAAAACAGTCAGCTACTTAATGGTTCTGATAGTTTCAATGTGTTTCCACAGATTTTCTTAGTGAGAAGGGACACCGGACATAAATTCATGGTTGTTTCAGTGCGTTTCCCTGACCAGCAGGCACTGCCACAGATCCAGGAATTCCAAGTAAAAGAAGAAAAGGCCTGTAAGTGAAGCTCTATAATGAGAAAAACTAAGTGCAAAAGTACAAATATAATATTTTGACACACATGAACACATTCACAGAGTGAAGACTTTGTACAGGCCAGTGGTGGTCTGTGGAGGAGGGGGGCTGACCATAGATTTCCTGTTCTCAGCCTTGAACCGCTGTTAAAAGTGACTTACATCCTGCCCCCCTCTCCCCTCTTGTCTAAAGAATAAGAATTAGGTCAGCATCACGTAGACACAATATATCCAGTTATGATTCAGCTGAGACAATGTTGTCAGGCTCCTGTATATGTAGCTTGAAACAGTGTAGCTGTTATGTAACCTGTTTATGCATTCATAATCATGAAAAGTTTTGTTTCTCAATTTTCTTCAACAGTGCTTTATCTTGAAGGCTCTGTTCTGGTTTTTGACAACATCTTTAAACTCATTGCATTCTATTGTGTTAGCCGGTAAGTTGGCCTTCAAGATCAGTTTTCAGTGTCTGCTATGAAACAGCACATTTTAAATGCAGTTTTCCGTGTTCATCCAGAGACATCCTCCCATTTCCCCTTAAATTACCTCAAGCCATTGTCCGGGCATGTAAATATGAAGACATGGAAGTGATCTCCACACTTGGTTTAGGTAATACATAGTAAATTGCACTGACCTTGTACATTTACTAACTGTTTTAAAGACATCTTGGTATTTGATCACATTGTTGTCTAGACCAGTATTTCAGAATTTAAGGAACACTTTGACTTCTTGTTTTCAGTAACTGTTAATCCAAGGGAAATTCCAGATTACCTTACATTGAATTTCAACCATATGTTCCTGCTCTAAAATCATATAATTACATTGAAATACACATATAATACACAATTTAGATTTTGCAGAATAGAAATCCGTTCCAAATCTGACAGTAGTGGTTCATATGTTAAAAATTTTGAATATATTGACCTATAAGAATGTCTCAAAACTTCTTCCTTAATAACATTTTGAAACATTAACCTACCAATTTGTGACAGCATGATTCTGTGCCCTATAAATTTATTAGGTTTTTTTTTACCATAGAGTTCTGGAGCTCAACACTGAACAGTCACATTCAAGGCAACCTAAATATACCTGCAGCCAGGGGTGGCACCCAGGATGCAGTAGACAACAGCAGCTCCTGCAAGATCCACCTTTCTGTAGGCAGTGAACATTTATGGTACATCAACCCCATCTTCATTGAAGAATATTGCAACAGTTCGCTATCCAGCTCTCCTGCACCTATCCTCAGAACCCAGAGTCTCAACACACCTATTCAGGCTCCGCTCAAGTACAAAAGACCCCCACCCATGCCTCCACGTCATGCTAGCATAACGGAAGCACTGGTGCAGGCTTTGACTAAGCCGGCAAGAGAAGAGCTTATAGCAGATGAGTCTACTGTGATCTCTCTGAGCTCTCCTCCTCCTGTGATGGTGAAAGAGGAAGGAAGCCAGCATGTGTGTGCAAATAGAGAGGGAACTCCAACCCCCAGGGTAGAAGCTGAGACAGTCAAACAAAACGTGGCACAACAACTTCTGAGTGAAGTAACGAAGCAAGCGAGTTGTGTGCCTTCACACAGGATTCCGCCAGTACCACTCCAACGCAGGTTGTCTGAGAAGCATTCCTCAGGAGAAGAAATCCAGCAAGAACTTTTAGATAGCATTACTAGTGCCTCTGTACCAGAAGAGGTTGAGGAGGTGGTTTCTGGAGTTCCTGTGGCACCTCTCATTTGCCTGGACAAAAACGACAAGATGGCACACAGTGAGAATCCTGTGGATTCCTCTGGAGAGCAAAAATTACATCAAGATGAAGGCCTCATGGATCGCTCTAAAATTTCAAATGGTGCCTCTGCTGTGATTATATTCCCACTAGCTGAGGTGAAGAGACCTGCTCCTCCAGTGCCACCTCCAAGGAGAAAAAGAATCCCTCAGGCAGTGACCACAGATTCACACAATGATTCTTTAGGGGGAATCATACAAAAACCTACCTCCATCACACCACAAACATCCAGTATGCCCACCTCCATGCACCGTTTACTCTGCGTCACCACTTTAGGCCACCCTAAAGTTCCTGATATCTCGCTGTTCTCCCCTGAGGGAAGTGCTCCCCAGCCAGACCATGACTGCTACTCCAACAGCAGTACAGAGGAGGAGGTGGACACTACAACAACAGGCGCCCTAGTGAGGAGGACACCCACCATCATGCTGGACCGTGCTAAACAGCGTCTGTCCATGGTGAACATCTCCACCGTCTTCACAAGCTTCCTGAGTAGTGACAGCAAGCTGCAGAAAAGAATTGTGGAGCTGGCACGGGATGGGAGCACCTACTTTGGGAATCTGGTACAGGATTACCAGGCCTATACTCTGGAGACCATGCGAAAGCACTCATCAAGTACTGAGATGCTCCAAGAAATCAGACAAATGATGACCCAGCTTAAGAGTTACCTGATCCAGAGCACAGAGCTGCAGAATCTTCAGGAGCCAAGTGCTTACTCTGAGGAGACACTGGGTAAATTTTAGGATATGTTAGTATGGTTTTTCACAGTTTGCACGTGGTGCTTCATGCTGAGTGTCGTTATAGGTTTGAAAAGCATAAACTTATTTGAGGTTTCAGACCCAGATCTTTTCATATCAGATTTTAGCAACTTTGATATGTGTTTTTCAAATGTATTTTTCTGATGTGTGGCTGTATGAATACAATGAGAAAGGACTGGAGACCATGTTTTTCTTCTTTTACTTTACTGCAGAAAAACAGTTTTTAGTGTGAACATAACTACAAAGTATTATTTCTTATCAAGATGTTTAGCTTTTTCAGGTTCCATAGAATTAATTATTTTTGATGTTGTAGAGTTACTCAGAGCTCATGTTTGACTGATGTCTTACCTCAATGTGTTAATAAATTACACATACAGGTGTGCCATAAAGATTAAATATGATATGAGGGTAATTTCTGTGGTGGGCTGGTACCACACCCAAGTTAAATCCTTCCCTCACGTCCATTGGCCTCAGGATAGGTTCCGGGTACCTGCGACCCTGGTAAAGATTAAGCGGTTACCGAAAAAGAATGAATGAATGAGGGCAATTTGTATAGTGCTGTAATCGCTCTCTATACTTAATGAACATTCAACTTGCCAATGCTGAAATTTATTTATTGTTTATTAAACATTTTTGTGTTGCAAAGCCAAAATGATCTTTCAGTTCCTAAAAGGTTATCTCTTAAGGATATACCTTCACCAGAAACCTGACACAGAATCTGTATTTTTCAATAATTCGTTTTACTCACTTGTTTCTGTAGTACAGTTTTGATCAGCTGATGTACTTGAAAAGGATGTCTAATGAGAAGACACAAGCCTTTTTCCTATTAATAGCTATTTTAAACAGAGGAAAGTGTTTGAAAGAGTTTCTTACTGCAATAAGAGAAAATAACTGATTCTTGTTTCCCAGTTCTTCTACCACGCTAAGGGAAATGTTATGGGAAAATGTATTTGAAGATTTTTCTTTCTCTAGAGCCACGCATGCAAACCTACAAATACATGCATACGCATCAAGCTGTAGAGGAAAGGATTAAGTGATGTATTCTGTATTTGCCCTAGGGTAACTAGTTGAAATTTATGTTAACTAGTAGGGTTTGACTGTCGCTGTGTTTTTGTTGAAGGATTTTTTTTTACATCAGAATGATTTGAGTTGCCTGTTTAAATTAACAAATATCTCACATTCTCTTTAGAAATAATCATTGAGGCAGCACTGTGCAAGAGTGTACTAAAGCCTTTGAGAGAGGCTGTATACAATAGTTTGAAAGACATACATTCCCATGCTGGCACTCTAAAAAGACTGAAGGACAACCAGCAGATAGTCTTGGCCACTACAACCACAGATTTAGGAGTGACAACCAGCATTCCTGATACACCAGTCATGGAGAAGATCCATATGAAGCTGGGGAACCTTCATCAGGAATATTCACCACAGAAGAAGATTGACCTGCTACTCAAAACCTGCAAAATCATCTATGAGTCCATGTCTGTGGGCAGCCCAGGTCAGAAATAGAGAAAGATGTAATTCACCTTCTTCTGCATATGTTCTTTGATCAAAGAGAAGATGATAAGGCAAATATATATCATAACAGATTCATAATACAACATGTCACGGTATTTAGTTTTTCTGGTCTCAAATAGTAGTTTTTCTCCTACAGTTCTGAGCCAACAAATATTATGAGCCAACAGACCCTTTTCCACATCTGCAGGAGTTATGAAAACAGTTAGCAAAGGTCTCCAAGGTGCTCCTCATTGTGAAATATTGCCTGTTTAGGACAGGGTTAAAGAGCTGATTTTGAACTCTTTCTTATCAATATTATATTAATGTGACTGTAGTGTCTGTTGTTGAGAATACAAAAATAAATAAGCTTTCTTGATGATATGTTGGTTGTGTAGGGAAAGCGTATGGTGCAGATGACTTCCTGCCTGTGCTGATGTATGTACTGGCCCGCTGCAATATGGCTGCACTATTGCTGGATGTAGAGTACATGATGGAACTAATGGACCCTGCACTTCAGCTAGGCGAGGGTGAGGACACACACACATATAGAATACATATATTATCAGATAAACAATTCTAATTGTTTGCACATAATGAGGGAAAAAAATCTATAGGAAAAAACATGATCTGCAAAACATCTATTACAATATTAGAATGTTAAAATGAATTATGTAATACCATCTGCACAAGACAAAAACGATTAGCAGTAATAGTGAAACATTTAAATTTATTATCCAGTTAAATATATGATTGCAAGAATTTAAGAACAAAAAAATATATGTTTATTTACTTGTTACTCAAACTTGCTCTTTCTGGAAAAAAAATTATATGAATCAGTAGAACAGTGGGCGGGCTCGAAGAGCCTTTTCTGTGCTTCATACTCTGCATGGGGATATGGATGTTTTGATTTTATATGATAAATTAATCCTGACGTTGAGAAAGTCTTTCTGGATGTGCTTTACAAACAACTTTAATTAGGTATTAGTATCAAAATGCACCCACACAGCAGACATATTGACTCTAATCCTGCCTGACACGTACAGGCTGTGGTGGTGTCATCTGCATCATCATTGTTTCGGTCGCATCTTTGTTTTGCCATTTTTGCCCTGAAATTTCTGATGTGCAGATTTGCGGTGCATCCGTAATTTTTATGTAACATTATATAATAGCATATTATATATTTCTTAATAACAGTAATATGCATGAAAAATTATATATTGCTACAACATAAAGCTTTGATGTCCAGGCCTCGAAAACCACAACCCCTCGGCCTTGTGCTGTGTTGTTTGTTTGAGCGCGGTGCTTAGAATGGCATGGAATTAAGGACTGGATGTCACAAAAGCATAAAAATTGCAGAAGATTTCTGTGGTTTCTGCAAATGTGCAGGACTTATGTAAACAATTATTCATTTGGTTGTAAGACTTGAACGGCAGCTGTGGTATCAGACAAGGTATAGCATGATTCATATGTAGCAAATGTATACTTAGCTGGCTCATGTTCTGTAATGAATTTCCAATATAAATGAGTTCATCAAAAGTAAATTGTGTTGGGAGCAAACAGATTTCAATCTTGGCTGATTATGATTTTGTAGCCCTAGAATTTTTGCATGAATTCAATTACATATGTGTATTCACAGGGTCATACTATCTCACCACCACATATGGAGCTCTAGAGCACATTAAAAACTATGACAAGCAAGCCATGACCAGGCAACTAAGTCTGGAAATCCAGGACTCTATTCATCGATGGGAGCGTCGCCGCACTCTCAATAAAGCCCGTGCTTCACGCTCCTCTGTACAGGTAGGGTGTGACATTTTATTCAGCAAACTGCAACATCTCATAAACAAAATCATGGTACCTGGATTCTCTTATGAACCTGGGTTCATCTATATACTGTCCATATAATACTTTTGTTTTTAGCAGGACTGTCCTATATGTAAAAAATACCTATACTGTGAAAATGTAGTGAGCATAAACCTTTTTTGTTGAATCTTAATTAAACATTAATCTGTTAATTTAGTGTTAATTTTACCTTCTGATAATTGCTTTAAGTCAGTCACACTGGAAGACCTTCAAGCATGAATTGAATTACTAGTTCACTCTAAAACAATTACATTTATTTTAATCATTCATTACTTTTTAATCATGTGGACTTGTTCTTATGCTGTAGATCTTCATCTTGCTACATAACTCAATTGTGCCAAATCTTCAGATATTGGACTGATCAATGGAAATTTGAAGTATAGAGCAGAATTTATGGGTTTGTTAGTTGCTCAGGCCTTGAATCACACTACCTCCGCCAGGTGTGACTGTTGATGTAACGTATTGTGGAATACTGTGATAGCTGTACTCCTGATGTAACATGACCTCTTTCTTCCAAATAGATCAGTTCACTGAACATTATTTTTAAATCTTGGAACAGTGTTTTTCTGATGAGCCTTTATGTTGATCTTGGTTAGTAGTGTTTTTCACCCCTTAACTTCCCTTTGAATGCTGTATATGCCCATTTTTGGTCTAATCAGACAGACTAATCGGCAACAAGCCACACGAAATCCAACATTTATCTGATCAAATTGAAGCCACATTTGTGAGTGAATTCAAATCTGATCCATACTGGATTTCTGGAGAAGTTCTTGACAAGATCAGGGGTCTCATTTATAACCGTTTCGTACACACAAAACTAATATATGTGCACGCCTCTTTCTACGCACAAGTTGCGATCTATAGAAAAAAACAGAATGTGTGTATATGTGCGTAATTACAGTTTGAGCAAAAATGACAGTAACATATTTATAATAGTGAATAAGTATAGTGAATAAATATAAAGTAAAATAAATAATTCGACTCGATTCTTAATTTAATCTACACTATGCGCTGCAGCTGTTTAAATGTAAAAGGATGAGTGGTGGCCGTGATTATCACAATCATTAGTAAACGTGTGAAATAATCACTGATTGCTGAAAACACATAAATACTGTGATCACATTCGTGCGTAATGTAGAATAATGGATGCGCTTGCATTGTTAGAGGATTATGCCAACGGCAGAATTAGAAAGGAATTGTTCAGGGACCATGAGGATTTTTTGGCCCATGATGATGACTGGCTCATAAGCCGATTTAAATTATTGTTGTTAATGGTCTAGTAACTGAAAAGTGGACAGAGTTTGTGTTTTTAAATTATTCTGTCAGTCGAAAAGGAACAGTTCACATTAAGGTCCAAGCTCATAAGTGCTACCAAAAAGCCTTGCCCTTCAGAAATGCCCTGAAAATACATGTCTTGCCATAAAAATCTGATTTTGCGTAGTATTGTGAAACACAAGTCTAAAAATACAATTTAAGAAACTAATTTGTTTACTTATTGGAAGATTCACAACATTCCACTGGCTCAACCTGAGCTTTTACAAATGGCTTTGTAAGTCTTTTGTAGACAGATACATAAAAAAAAAATTATATCTAGCCCCTTTCAGAATTTCCTTTGATCATGGCATTGTGTGGGATGCAAAGCATTTCATTCCCATCCCCAGAGTGTGCAGGCATGAGCCCGTTGCAACATGTTGTGAATCAATTTCCTCCAGAATCAATAAAGTTTTCTGATTCCGATTCTGATTTTACTATAATATTACTCTACTTAAGTATTATTTGATTCAATAGGCTTGGAAAACGTGTCTATTATAATTGATTCCGTTGTCATCAATTTGGTTAAATGAGTGATGACAGGGACAAAATGAATTTTTTACAAAATAGCCAGTTGATGCTGGGTAACATTTTTGATTCAGTTATTGTCATATAATATGTCATATAATTAATTCTGTTTAAACAATTAAGCGTTACAAAAATGCAAAAATGGATAAAAACAAAATTTATCACAGCTCTATATGCACATCCTAATGGCCTAAATGTAAATTATATTTAGATTTAAAGTCTATTACCACTCTGTTCTTTGCAGGATTTCATCAACGTGTCTTTCCTAGAGGCTGGTTCTAACACCAAGACTCTAGGTGTGCGCCCAAACACCACAGCTCACGACCTGTCAGTGCAGTGTGCTGAGAAATTTCAGGTGCTAGATCCAGACTCCTACTGTTTGAGCATTTTAGTGGATGGAGACTACCAACATCTGACCCCTGAGGAGTTCCCACTTAATATCAAATCCATCTTGCACTACAGTGAGCCACGCAAAGAATACTACTTTGTGTACCGCCATGGACGGTGGCCAACCAAGGAGCAAGACATGCAGACATTGTCCACCTCTGAAGACTCCACTCAAGTAGACAGTTTGATCTGAGAAATTTACAAAAGGAAATAGCAAGGTAAAAGTAATGGTAGTTTTTACAAACGATGTTGAGCTGCTGGAAAAAACTTAACATTAGGAGTCAGTGAGGACAAAGGACCTATGGAATGTCTCTACTCTTTAATATCTGTTTGTATTTAAGGGCTACTAATCAACCCTTATTTTTACTTAAAGTATATATAAAGAAAACCCTGCTTTGAAAACACTTCCTCTATAGACAACGACTTCTGCTTGTTAGCTGCTTCTTTACAAAACCTAACAGCATACTAATATTTTCATCCATTTAACATTGGTTTGTTTTGTGAAATAAATATTTATGCTGAAACCCCCATGCTGTATGATTTCATACTGAATGGCATACATTTTTTTTTATTATGCTATTTGTTAGATATGAAGTAAATATAGACCAGAAAAAAATGATTGACAGCAGAACTCATCATTGATCCTCTTAAGACTAAGACTAGGTCTACTATAATCGAAATTCCTCTGGCTTTTTTATATTTATGATATTCTGTATTTACATGACAAATGTCATGTTTGTTGCAGGATATTTGCTGTCGTTCATGTTCTGTGTTATTTTAATGTCAAATTTTGGACTGTATTCATACAGCATATAAACACAGCAACATTAAATTATGGTAGTATGTGTAACTCAAATAACAAGTAATGTTTTCTTTTATGAAGTATAAGTATTTTTCAATGTACACAGTTTGTTGATGTTGGGCTGTATGTAGTAATTCAAGTTTGTAAGTCTTCACATGTTTATATTTTTGTGTGTCATTATGGTTTAACTAGTAAAAAAGAGGCAAGAAAAAGTAATGGTCATCAAATCCATTTACGCTTCCTTTATTTGCACTTCTAGAGAAAGATTCATGCTCGGTGGCTTCTTGAGGGAGAGACATGTCTATGCAGGAAATAATTTATAACAGAAAACTCCTGTGTCCTTCTTGTTAAAGAAATTCAAATAGGAGCTATCTAAATAATGTGGCAGTTTTTTTTACATCCTGTTTACATCCACTGTAGGGCCATTGTCTGCACACACTGTCAACATGGAATGCACAGATGCATTAGTAATTTGGGAACGTGTGCTTTTCATAAAGGCATGACTTAACTCACAATAATCCTGTTTTAATATTCATTTACTCTGCACAAAAGTTGCAAAATCCAAATGATGTTTCATCTTTGCGATGTAGGCCAATTTTTATGCATTATTATACATATTTTTATATACAGTCATGAACCAAGTTTGGATCTACTCAAGTATAGACAACACAAGTACAGGTGGGATAAGAATATGAGAAAAGCGGATGAGGGAAAAAAAAAAGGGAAACGAGAGTGTAAAAATGCAAATGAATCACAGCCATGTATGAGAATCTCTATGACAATTCTGAGGGATCACAAGCAAATAAGGGCTCAAGCAAATATCCTCTTTGCAGCCATGGCCTCATTTGTCTCTTATTCCTTTTTTCCCTTCCTTGCTTTTGTTCTTTCCTTCTGGTTCATCTGTGGCCCGACCAGACCATGTCACTTCCTCACTCCATAATGAATGTTAGGATCCTCTTGTCTTATGCTTGTGCACCCCACCACTGCCCATTATTTTAAATGAGGACCAAATTAAGATGGTCTATCTTAACAAGGCATCCCCGGGCTGTGTGCAAGCAAACATGACATCCTTAAGGGGACAGATTCTGCCTTTAACAAGAAAATGACTTTGTCATTGTCTTCTGTCTCTCTTCAGTTACTTACACTGTCATTTAAAGTAGCAGCCATAGCTGGAGCAGCATTTGGTGACATGGAATTAATGAAATGTTATAACATTCCTTAAACTAAACTCAGACTAAACTTAATCTACAGAATCTGTAACATATGGTTGACTCCTACAGATTTAGAACCATCCTGTTTTAAAAATAACAAAAAGCCTATTTATGAAAATAACATACGAGCAATTGTTGAATTTGCTACAGACACAACAGATTCAAGAGAATTCCTTTAAACAGCGTTTTGTTAATGAACATTGACTAAATTCTGTGTGTCCCTTTTCTCAAGAAATTTATATTATGTGACTGAAAAAACATGTTCTTTAACATCTTAGTTTATTTTAAGCACTTTAGTCATTGTTGATACTTGACCAAGAAGTGGTGAAAATGGCTATAGCTATGTCAATATGGTGGTGTTAACACAATTGGTGGTGGGCGATTTGTGACACCTGACAACAGCCATAAAAAACCTGTCAAATTTAACGAGAACAATATTCTACGCAGCCTAGAACTTGTGTGTAGGCTGCCAGAAGACATTAAAGAAATGGAAATTGGAATCTAGATCCTTGTTACCTGCCTACAGCTACATCCCACATGACCCTACAGGTTATGGCCCTTCAGCAAT
>JBBMFX010010030.1:0-12991 GCA_037832545.1 Rhabdalestes septentrionalis | reverse complement strand
CCTCTCTCTATCTCCCTCTCCCTCTTTCTATCTCCCTCTCTCTATCTCCCTCTCCCTCTATCTCTCTCTTTTCCTCTCACTCTCCCCATCTCTCTCCCTCTTTCTTCTTCTCTCTTTCTCTCTCTCTCTGGATCTCCCTCTCTCCCACCCTCTCTCCTTCTCTCTCTCACTCCCCCCCGACCTCTCTCCCTATCGTGCCCTCTCTCTCATTCTCCCACCTTCTCTTTCTCTCCCTCACTCTCCCCGTTCTAGCTCTATTTCTCCCTCCCTCTCTCCCTTCCTCTCTCTCTTTCTCTCACTCCCTCTCTGCCAATCTCTCCTTCTATCTCTCTATCTTTCCATCACTCTCTCTCTCTGTCTCTCTAACACACACACACTCCTCTCGTTTATTTCTTTCTTACACTGTCTCACAACTCTCTCTCTCACACACAGTCTCTCAATTTCTATCTCACACTCATTTTTAATTTCTCTTTCTTTCACGGTCTTTCGCTTTCAGCTCTCAGACCATCTTTCTCACACACTTTCTCACTTTCTCTCTTGTATCACTTTGTGTCTCTGCCTTTCTCCAGTCTCTCTCTCACACACAGTCTCTCTCTTCTTTTCTCTCCCTTACACATCTCTCTTTCTGTCTTTTCTCTCAATGTCTCACTCTCACCCTTGTATTTCTTTTTATATTTCTCATGTATCCCCCTCCTAATGTCCTCTCTTTCCTTCTCTCTCAGTCTCTCTCTTTCACCATCTCCCACTGTCTAACATTGCATTTTTTCTTTCTCTCTTTCTTTCATATCCCTCCTCCTACTTTTATCTTTTCTTGCTCTCTGCCTAAACTGACATAATCACCCTTTCTCTCCCACTTTTTTTTTCTTAATCCCCATTTTTATTTCTTATGATGTTTCTCTCTCCCTCTCCCCTACCCTCATCTCTCTTTCTTTCTCTCACACACTCACTCAGCCTTGTGCAACCCCTTTCTTTCTATCTCTCTCTATTTTGTTGTCTCATTCTATTTTCTTCTCCTATCTTTCTCTCACTTTCTCTCTAGAGGAGTGGGAGTGCGTGCGTACACACACACACACACACACACACACACACACACACAACCCTGGAGGCTAAAATCGGTGACTATAAACACAGGATTTAAGGCAGACAGGCACAGGAATACAACAGCATCAATCGCAGCAATGACACAACAAAGGAAAACAGAAAAAAGTGTTCAGACTCCCACTGCTGATTCCAGAGGCGGCACTGGCTTCTCTACTCCAGCACAAAGGAACGCATAAGTTCACGAGTCCATATAAAAGAGGGCAGTGATGTAGAGGGAAGCAACTGTCATGTACCGCATTTCACTCTCAGACACACACACACACACACACACACACACACACACACACACACACACACACACACACACACACACACACACACACAGGTGAAGAATCACAGAGTTTTCATTTATCCCATTTCTCACACTCAACGCAAAGTGCTGCTGTACATCCCCTCATGGATCCAAACTCCACCAAATCACATGACTCTGATTAATTGGTACATATAAACCCGCATTTTCATGTAAAACTTTGTGTAGAAGTCATTTATCCTGTATAATGAGAGTCTCCTGCTTCACATTCTGGTTTTCGACGTTTGCCTGTTTATCTGGACTCTGAACATTGCTGCTCAGCTCTTGTGTTCTGACAGTTTGGATGTGTTTGGACTGTTATTTGGTTTTGAAACATCACTCCTATCTGTTTTCCTCCACTCTTGGGTCCAATCTGGCCTTACCATGACAGGAACAAAGACTTCAGTAATAGCCAGTGAAGCATCACAGCAGCCCATACGTGTACTGGAACTCAAGTCATGTCTGATATCAGCTGAAATCTTTTTCTTTTATTTTCCTTTATTAGCAACTTATTTCCATCCCAGGTGAAGATACAGGACTGAGCTCAAGTGCTCCAGAACCACAACCAGAAGGTTCTTTAATGAATGTATCTATATCTTCCTCAGAAAACCTGAATTGTGAATTGATTCAATTCACAATTCTCTTCTCTCTGCCACTGCATTTCACCCATTACATTCTTTTATGATGCACATGTGTCTACGTTCACAAAACACATCTATTTTACATTTATCCTGGGATGTAATTTTCATAAAGTGACTGTATATTTATGTTGAACTGCTGCTGGTCATTTCCACATATAAAGCACATAATTACATTCCAGTAGTCTGTTTGTTCCCCACTGAACTTCTGATGCAGCATTTGCACACATTTCGGAAGTGAAAAAAAAAAAACAATTTTATTTAAATTGCACAGTTTGGAGTGTAGACTTCATTTCTATATTTAATTTAATATATATGTAATCTGTGTCTTTTTGTACTCTGTAAAATCCGAAGCCACACAATCTCATCGCACTGTACACATGTATCTAGGTGAGATGACAAAGTTTACTTCGACGTTTCAGATTGATCCCTTTGTGAAGCTACTATCTATTTACCGGTTTAACGTGACCTGGCTCATTAGTTGTACTGCGAGTGTTATAAGAATGTGTGCCAGCATATAGAGAATGTATTATTTCAGCACCGTGCATTTAGCTTAACTCTACACGTGGCTGTGGGTTACTGTAGACATATGTGTGAGTGTGTGACTGTACTTGTTGGAAAGTTTGTCTCCATGAATACATTCATGACAGCAGCAGTCCCAGCATGCCAGAATTAGGAAATGAACCTGAAAACAGATTCATCCACCACTTCTCCTCTTCCAGCCCTGGATCAGTTCATTGTGAGAATTGAACACAGTGCAGAATGAGTGATGATTGCACAGGAAAGGGCCTTTAAACTGTTCTAAGGATCTTATAAAACCACAGTGTGTGAACGTTTTTTGACGGAACATTAGATTATTACTGTTTTATTATTAATAGAAAATGATGTGCTACTTGGTGAGTTAATGATACACTGACAAATTTCTGTAACAAAGTGGTCATCATAAAAATAGCAAAAGAGAATATATTCCATATACAATATACCCTCCCCATAAAAATGAATAGTACTCCATTATTTAAACAAAGCTGCAACACAAATAGTATTATTTGGTCATTGGCCAGATTGGCCTTTAAATTGGTTAAACAGTGGTGAAGCAGAAAGAAAACAGTATGCAGTTGAAATCAGCATGACACAATTAAAAAACTTGGTACTTTGAGTCATGCATAATTATGCTAAATCATTCTAGTGTAGGTGTAGCAGCATTCAAATTCAGTGTGAGTGTACTCACCTGCCTCACCTCATGAAACTGCAACACAAAAATCATGTTAACAAACTGCTCTATAGCTGATGCTCTTTTGAGCAGAAAGTTGATTCCAGTTCTGAATCCCTGTTATTGCTTGTTATTGATGTTCCTTCTTTTTGTGCGTATTACGGATGAGACCATTTTTATGCATCTGTCAGCCAGAGGAGCACAATTTGCAACTCGTAACATTGTTCTCTCCCTCATTTGTTCTCTTCCTGCAGCTTCCAGAGGAAGAATAATTACACCAAACCTCCACTGAAGGCTCTGTTGCTCTCACCTTGCTCTTCTGCTTCCTCTCCTGCCTCTGCAGGTGGCTGCTCCCCTGGCTGAGGTCTACAGCAGCTGGCCCAGGGCAGCGAGAGTTCCGACAGCATCCCTCGTCCTCTGAATCAGCCAGCAACACTGAAGCAGGACAGCTGTCAGAGCCTCAACCCATGCGCTGCTCTATTGACGGGCTCTCAGCCCAGGCCACTGTCTCCAACTAACAGGAACCTCACTGCTGCCACTCCACCACCAGGGGGAGGCAGTGCATAGAGCTGGTCCGAGCACAGCGACGCTAACGCAGGAGGTGATTTGCTGCTCCTATCTTTGTCTAAGGGAAGCGGGTTGCCATGGAAACCACACAGCCTCCCAGAGAGCGGGCCTCTCCGGCACAGGCACGTGAGGCGCGGCTCGCGGGAGCGGACAGAGGAGAAGCTGCTGAAACAGGGAAGCAGCCTCTCACAAACCGGAGACAGTTTCGCCGCAGGTATTAATGCGTGAGGCAAAGGCAAGGCAAACTAATCCTGGCATTGAAAAGGTAAAATCTGACAGCCATGAAAACCAGAGAAAGCTTTTCATGTTTTCAAAGGCAACAGCCTTGGAAGGCATACAAAAAACATTTTAATATTTATATCATCATTAATTATATTGTAGAACGTTCTGTGTGGACATGTGTAAAATATATTGCGTTCATATCAAATTTTTATCGACTCATAAAGACTTTAGGAATCCTTGTATACATCCTTGTATCTGTGATTCCTGCGTGTGAAGTTCGTCTTCATGCTCCTTTACCTGGAGCGGACCAACACGCCAGCATGGAGGTTTAGTAGACATTTTGCGCTGGTGGCTTAAAAGCTGAGGGAGGGAGAGTACATCTACACAACTGTTCAAAATTGGTTCAGGATTTGGGCTCATTGCTGTTTTCCTTCAGAAATAAACCACACCCGTGCTGTGGCAGCAGTGCGTGTGATTCCTCAAAAACCAGCAGACTTCTTTCGACACTTCAACCTTCACACGTACTATTTTGAGTGAACAGAAGGAAGCGAGAACCATTCATTTCCCTCACGATCACTGCACTTTCATGGTGACCCTCAGTCTATTCCTTTGTATAGTCAAGGTATCGTAGCATTTCACTCTGTACTTTTGCGCTCACGGGAAAAAGAACAAGCAAATTATATGTGTGGATGCGAGACTGTGTGCTGGGAACCACAGGGGGGCTGTAAAAGGATCAGGATGATTTCAAGAGGCCTGAAGAGACACAGTCACACACACTGCACTTTTTTGCATGTGATTTTCCTGAGAGACTCTTTAATTTCCAGGTAATTAAATAGGTTTTTATTTTCCACCCAACATCCATTCCATCACAATTGCAATGTAAAAAATGCTATTCAAGAAAAACATCAAATACAGTGTTTTCACTCACTTTCAGAGGCTGAATCATACACTGATGTTATCAGCAAAGAACCTCATTGTATTAACTGCAGTTTGTGTAGACAGAACTTACATCCTACAGGAAATATAGTGTTTATTTTTTTCCCCCATGAATCATCAGTACATACATTCTGGTTTGTTATGAAATTAAATCTTCTCACAACCAATGATATATAAAAGTTTAGCTTGAGAATCAAAGTAAAACAAAGCTTCAGGAGTCTGTTATGTATGCTACAGATGCTTGACCTGACTTCTATAGCACAGCCTGGGGAAAGTGCAGATAAATTAATGCGAACTGATTTCCTCAATCAACTACTAAATTTCTTGATCTAAATTAGGGATGTGCCAGTCTGATATATGGAAAAGGCCTGAAGTATCATGTAAAAGGCTCAAAAATACATTTTGGCCAACAAGCCATTAGGATGAGGACTTGAGCAACACAGATAAGCAGCAACACTGCGTCCCAATCAGCTCCTTACTCACTACAGTATTGTGCCACCTCTAATCTAAAGCTGGATGAAGGAGTATGATTGGTGGGCTGTATCTGTCCTGTACTAGTAAAACAGTTCTTTATTGAGTTTTGCTTTTTAAGGTTTGTCAGTAGGTATTTTCCTATCATGCACAAATAAAAAAAAAATTCTGACACTAATTTGTTGACATTTATACAGGATAGTACTAAGAATCTTTTGAATGTTAAGAGTTGGATTTTTGTTTTACCATAAAAGAATTAAAGTAAAGAATTGAAGTAAAGTAAAGCTGCTCTTGTCAGATGCCCTTATCCAGAGCAACTTCTACTCATTAGTTACAGGGAGAGTCCCCCTGAAGACACTGAGGGTTAAACGTCTTGCTTAAGGACCCAATGGTAGAAAGTGGGGGTTTGAACCTGTGACATTTATTATTATCGGGTTCACAGGCAAGTGATTTACCCACTAGACTACAACCACTCTCAAGATTCAAGATTCTTTATTGGTCACATGCATATTCAAACAGGTACAACACGCAGTGAAATGTGTCACCAACACAAGCTTTGATATTGCGACAGATGCTGCTACTGGTGGGTGATGAGAGGGACCGAGCCAAATGTTTGCACTTATAATAAAAGAATTAATTTGAAAATCTCATAAACTGCCGCATGAGAGCTATGTGATGAAGACCCTAATTGCTACATACTCGATCCGGGATCTGTCCTTCAGCAGAGAAAAACACAGGCCAAACTTTAGTGCATCTTGATTAAAGACCGACCTGCCTTGAGTCATTACAACACCCACAGAAAGTCATCCGCTCTCGTCAGGACAGTTTGCATATTGCAGCACTCTGGAGCATCAATATTGCAAATGGTAATATGACCATAATTAACAAACAAGATATTGTTTAACAGTTATTGGGGCCTGAAGCAGCAATAACTGAGTCAGGAGATGTCAGTGACCTGAAATGTGCTCACTTTTTCTCCAACACACTGCTGCTGCTCAGTCACATGCACAGCTCTGGAGGGAGGAGGACGAAATGCAATCAGCTCGTGATGATTAACTGACTCAGCAAGCCCGCGCAGGGCTGCTAACGCATTGGACTGTGTGTGTGGGTGCACTTTTTGTGTGTGTATTGGGATCAGTGTGTGCAGCTGACCCCATTTCCCCCTCTCTCTACCCTAGAACAGTGATTTAAAGGTTGACTGACCCAGGAGGCAGAAACCACTGTTAGAACATCCTGAACTAGAGAGAGAGAGAGAGAGAGAGAGAGAGAGAGAGAGAGAAAGAGAGAGACAGAGAGAGAGAGACAGAGAGTGTGTGTGAGAAGGCAAGAAGTAAAGAAAGGGGAAAGTCAGAAATGGGCGAACAAGGAAAAAGAGAAAAATGTGAACAATGAATAGGGAGACCAAAACAGAGAGAAATAAGGATAAGGTCAGATAAATAGAGTAAAACTTAAATGAGACTGACAGAAAGAATGACAGAAATAGACAGAGAAAATACAGAGGAAAAAATAGAGTAGGAGGTCAAGGTATATCAGGAACAGAGACAGAAAAAAATAGAAGAAAGAGAGAAAGAGAAAGCAAGGCAAGAGAAGACAGTGGGATGAAAAAGAAAGAAAAAAAGAAAGACACGAGGACACAGAAAAAATGAGAAATAAAAAGAGAGGTGTGTGTGTGAGAGAGAGAGAGAGAGAGAGAGAGAGAGAGAGAGAGAGAGAGAGTAAGAGTGTGAGGAGAGCGTGTGTGTGAGAGAGGGAGGCAGAGAGGTGGCCTGAGGTTACTGATGGAGTGATAGAGAAGGCTGGAAAGTCACAGTCCTGGGTCAGACACAATTAAACAGGCCGGCGTTGACTTTGATCAATGAAGCTCTTAATGATGTGCAGGTCACTGCAGCAAATGGACATCCTGCTGATGGACGGAATGAGGGGACGGATTCTGAAAGATCACAGAAGACCCTCAGTGGCCTGCAGGTGGAGCTGTTTCCCTAGGCTCAAACTCTTAGAGGGCTCTGACTTTAGACCATATGTAGAATTATGCAGCTATCATCACCCCCCCGACACACACACCCATATTGCTCATCATTTTGCCTCATACACCACTGTTCACAAGTCTGAGATCACACAAAATCTTACATACAGTTTCAAAAGGAGAAAGCCAACAACATGAGTATATCAAAATGTTCGAAAATTATTAAACAGGCAATTCATAAAACTGTAAATCTGATGTTAGTACTTGAAACACATAAAAACACAAAAGATGCATCACATGGTTCTTCAAGTGATGCAGAGGAACCCTTTGCCTTTGCCAAAGATCAATGCTTGATAAAGAGAGTTTTTTGAGAATTCAATGGAAAGTTTATTAACCAACTTCACAGTTCTTTCTAAAACATTATGTGGAGGTGCTGAAACTTCACGAAGGATTTTCACAAATCCCTTACACCAAATCAGGTCCACGAAGAACTATTTATGGAAAGGTCCTTCAAGAAACCGAAAATGGTACATTTCTCATAGAACCTCTAGTTTAAGAAGTGCAAACCTGATGTATTTGAGATCATTTCTTTGTTCAAATGGAACTACAGATGATTTCAAAATAAGAGAAAACTGTATAAAAATTGAAATCAGAAGAAAATAATCGGATGTACGATTTATCTCCTTTTAATTTACAGTGTATTTGGGAACTTGACAACTGGTGAACTCCCACAGTTTACCACAGTTTATTGCACATGTTGAAGCTATTAGAAATATAATGCCATTTCGACTGGTATCAAACTTGCAAATCTGTTTAGCACAGATGCACGAGCTAGCGCACACACACACACACACACACACACACACACACACACACACACACACACACACACACACACACACACACACACACTCTTCAGCTCTGAGTGACAGACAGAATCATCTTTTCATCGATGGCTGTGCTGTCAGCTGAACAACCATTTAATCAGCAGTAAGGCCAGCTGCAGGACAGAGGAGAGAGCAGGGCCGTGTATGCTTTGAAAAATGACACTGCACGCTTTTGTATTCAGTCCTTCTAATCACGTCAAAAAAAGCTGTCTTGTTAATGATTAATGGATCACCTGCACTCAACAACTGATCCACAGCCTGGTTTTCCAGCCCGGCGCTGATTTTTTTTGGTGTTTTCTGTGTACCAACACGCCAGATCCACATAATAAGATCATTCACAAGCTTTTTCCCAGTTCAACTTGCAGTATTAATGCAATAAAGAACACAGCAGTGTGCAGAACAAGTTACTCCCCAGTTTCTGTTTCCTTTGAGAAAGAGAGCGCAACTTACAAAGTTCAGCCAAGCAAGCACACAGTGGAGGTGAGGACTGCCACAGAGGAGGTTAGACTATACTATCACAATATCTGGGTCATGATACAGTTTTATTACAGGCTGAGAGTTACAAACAGAAGTCTCTGCAGTCGACTAGAGACTGAAGACTTACTTTTTTTCAGTTTGCGTGGTGATGAAAGAGAAGACACACTTTTCCATAAGAACAGATACCATGCGGTACCTAAACCATACTGCGATGCAACAGAAGCTGTAGCACACGTTGATTTTCCATGTAACTGTGTTTCTGACGTGCTGGCAGTGCAGTTGAATGGTTACTGTCCTAAAACCACATCCAGTCATACCAGTGGAAGATTTATTCGCAGATACGACAGGCTGTGTTTACATTTACCAAGCACAGGTAGTGATCAAGTCTGTACAGTTGTAATTAATGGAGTCAGCAATAAAATGTAGAGAAATGAGGAAATTTGATGCACAAAAGAGTCGGGTGCCTTACAAAAATTCTATTAAAGCAACACTGGTGACATTATTGGCAGGATATGAGCAGATACCAATCTGTGAAACTGTAATATTGGATATCCAATCAAAATATGTCAGGTTCCCAAAGTCCAGTTGATGCAACAAAAAAACCCTGACATCCTTTTACTCCATCTGTGAGACACCCAAGGCAATGTGGAGCTTCCCGCACGCCTACAGCTGGATCTGAGGCCCCCGGTCACCGTGGGCTAGATGAAGAAACAGACGAGTAGGCGAGTGGCAATAATGCAGTTCCACTGCCCTCCCCATCAGCCCCCTGCCGTTCCACGATAAGCACTTCCTGCTCCAAAGAAAGCCCTTCTTTCCGAGGCCTTGGCTTTCCCTCCCCTGATCCGATTAAAGCCTGCGCCCGCTTCTCAGCTCCACCTCGCCGCCCCCCAATCTCCCCCCATTTTCCCGTTAAACGATTTCAAACTTCACAGCAAAATGGTTTCTCTCACTGAGCCTCTCTGTATAGCGGCGGCCAGGCTTTCAGAGGCATGTCAGCATTTCTAGCAAACAAACGCATCATAAAAAAAAAAAACAAAACCAGCAGCAGTTATATGAGATTGGCCCTGAGGTCAGGTTTACACACTGGGACTTGGTTTTAATTAAATGGATCAGATACACAAACACAAATGAGGTACGCGATAAGGCTCAAAAAGCAGTTTTCAGCGGCATTAAGCAAAATCTGCAACACAAAGGCACCATTTTTAGCAAAGTGAAATACTATACCCTGCTTTGAGAACACACCAGTATCGATCAGAGTCACATAGATAAAGCAACTGCAGCATAGTCAAGGACTTATCCCTCCATATGACTGATAGAATACAGGAGTTATCTGACTAATAGCAAATCCAACACATGGCATCAAACTTCTAGAAGAATCATAGGTTCTCCTGCTATTTATATAGGGCCACAAAATATGGACAGTTTAATACCACTCTGTTTTTACTGCTACTTATATGCCTTGCAGCACATAATAAACTGCAGTGATGAATCAATAAGGTGACATAATTAAAGACGAGCCAGCAATATGAGCAAAATAATGCACTTCTGTTAGACTGCACACTTGCACCATAATCCCAGCAGAGGCACTCATCTGGAAATGTGATTACACACTACAGAGTGAGTACATACCATCACACACATAAGCACACTGCAGCCTTGTGTCTGTATTAGAAAAGTCAACATCACATGCGTGAGCAGACAACATTTCAAAAGGAATAGGTGAATGTGAAGAGTTTCTGTTCAACACTGTTGCTCTTAAAGGAAAGCAACAAATGCTTGTTCCTAACACTGTTTCTGTTACACTGAAGCATCATTTCTGAGTAATGTAACTTATAAGACAGATAATGTACTATATTTTGTTTGATGGCATCATGTAACGCTTTACTTCAATCCTCAACAGAAGGAAAAACATTGTTTTTGTAAGTTAAGAGTTTTTATGTTTTCATTCAAAGGCCCTTGAGACCATTTCTACTGGTCTGTTCATTCTGAAATCCTCACACACCTTAAACAGCAGCTTTTATTTCCAAATTATGCTGTAGACTGCAGAAATTTAAAAAAGGAGACAGCAGGCTTTGCTCGGACAGGTTCACAACTGGACAGGCCAACTTTTTTCAAGGAGACAGACAGTCTGCAGGCCTCTCAGGCCTGGCCAGACAGATCCACTTCAGTTTCACTATCCTCAGTGTGCGCATAGGAGGATAACACTACTGCTCCTCTGTCAGCTGAAGGCCAGACTACTCCAGACTCCAGGTTCCAGTTACCGTCAAACCCAGGACCAGGACCTGGAGTCCAGATTTGGGAGAAGGGAAGACATCTGGCCTACAGGCTGCACACACTCCTGAAGCTTCTGACACCAGGCTAGCTAGCAAACTGGAGTACTGAGTTCAGGTCATAAAGGACACGCTTTTAGTTCTGGCAACAGAGAACAGACAGCAGTGACCGGCTGTCACACATGAATAATAAAAGACAAGTGGACTTACCTGCATAGGGTGGCAGACAGGAGTGGACAGGAGGACGAGACAGATACGGTCACACCAGCCAGGAGGGAGGGAGGGAGGTGGGAGAGAGAGAGAGAGAGAGAGAGAGAGAGAGAGAGAGAAATACGTAAGTGGAAGATCATTTTAATCGTTATGTTTTCAAGATTTGGCATTTCATATTCCATTCAGCATTCTGAAGGTGTGCGCACATACACACACCTCAGACAAGGTGAGCTTTCACCTATACACATGCACTGATGAGACAGTGGAGCCCAAACATAAGGATATAAATGAGCATTAACATCAATAATTGTAGCAGGATGTCATCACTGGCAGGATGCCTGTGTGTGTGTGTGTGCGTATTTGTGCGTGTGTGTGTGTGTGTGTGTGTGTGTAGCTGGGGGTAGAGTTAGAGAGAGGAAGAGAAAGTGCAAGTGAGTTTATTAGCTGCAGAATGTTGTGTCTGCTTGGGTGCGCTCCTGTCTGTCACCTGTCTCATTATTCCTAACATTATTTCAATATAAACAATACGAGAACTTCCTGCTGGGAAGATTTAGTCTGGACTGCGCTAATAGCATGCAGCCTGCCTCCTCATGTTAACAGGAGACTCACTCCTTAACCAACCCTCTAAATATGACTGACTGCGGCAGATTCCAGAACTGTTTTTTTCCCCGCTCCACTCTGGTAACTTCAGTTTCTCAGATGGGGAGGCGGCTGCGCTGGACCGGACTATCAAAACCGCATCTCTCCAGTTCACGGCGGGTACAGAGCAAGGCAGCACGCAGAAGAGGAAATTAGCTCTGAGTCAGTGGCAAAATGCTTTTAAGCTGTCCGCTGCACAGGCCGTTCTGATAAACCTACATCAGAAGTTGTGGAGGCGTTCATGGGGAACTTTGTGGGGTGTGCGGTAAACGCAGTGGCAGAGAAGGCCCTCTCCGCACGAGCTGCACAGAGAGTAAAGACTGATGAAGCACTCACTGAATGACTGCTGTGCTTTTCTCTGTGCTTATTCAATTCCAACACACTGGAATGGACTTCTAATGGACCCTTCAATTCCAACACAGCCGTAAAGGAGACCCGTCATATTTCATAGTGGTGTTGCTGAAACCCAAATAAAACAACCAAATCTGATACACACAGTTCTCCTTCCCATAAATGCAGTCAGTCATTCAAGCCCTGTCTGTCTTCATTAGTTCTCCACCGTATCCAAGACTAATGCAGCTAACAAATAACAGGAGTTTCGTTCACACTAATAATTTGTGTTAATTTACAGATGTGGACTTCGATAGTGTAGATGTAGTATTGCACACACCAGGATATTTTTTAGATATTTTAAATTGTTTATGGGACCAATAAGTTGTAAATCATGTACTGTAATCCTGTTTTCTGTATTTTTGTCAGTTTTCTCCCTTGCGGTTGGAACCTCGCTTTTGAAAAAGCAGGCATATTTACTTTATGACTTAATTTGTGCAATTTCAAAAGCATCTACAGCTTTCCTCATTATTCTAGCGTGTCTTAATCTTCATCTACTTCTCATCTCTTAGATGGAATGATGTGTAGGACTAGTGATTGTAAACATTGTAAACATTTGAATTAGAGGTCGACCGATATATCAGCTGGCCGATATTTGAAATTTTTAATGTATCTGCATCGGCCAATATCCAAGTGCACCACGCCGATTTACAGACAGGCACCTCTGCGGGCAGCCCAGTATTATTGTTGCTGTGGAACATGTGGCCCATGCTGCTTGTGC
>JBBMFX010010012.1:0-12994 GCA_037832545.1 Rhabdalestes septentrionalis | reverse complement strand
AAAGAGAAAGAGAGAGATAGAGAGAGAGAGAGAGAGAGAGAGAGAGAGAGAGAAAGAGAGAGAGATAGAGAGAGGACGAGGATGGTGTATGAATGAGTTCAGATATGTGACCTGAGTCCATAAAAGGCTCTACCATGGCTGGAGGAAGAAACGGAAAAGAAGAGAGAACAGAAATGACATAAAACCTTTATAAAAAAGGAACAAAACAGAAAGTTGGGGGAAAAATTTAAACAGTGAAATACAATCAAAATATGAGCCACATTTCCTGACTGATTACTCAATAAATGTCTAGTATTGTGAAAGAGAGAATACATGCAGGAATTAATGGAGGATGGGACTATTAGCACTGTGCACCATTCCGATATAATGGAGTATGACCATGAATAGATTAAGTGCGTGGTGATCAGCAGGTGGCTTTAACCACACACTGCCTCTGTTTTGTCTGGTGTCTTTATGGTCCCAGGCTGATGCAGAAAGTCATTTGTTTATGTCAGACTGCTCGAGTCCAGACCGTTTTATTCCCTGCCAGATTTGAAAAAACTAAGTAAGTAAACAAGTGCCCCAGGTGGTCCTGCTTTGTTTTCTGAATGAAAATAGCTTCCTGTGAACCACTTTTAATTACAAAAACTCTTTAATTGGTACTGCATTTGGCCTGATTGGGCATGTGCACATGTCTAGAATACACTTGCAAACTCATTCAATGGCAATGTTCACACTCGACTTCACTTTTTCAGAATAAAAAGTTAGGGGTGGAAGGGGTACCATAATGGTTCAACTGCATATTTTAAACAGGTTTTGATGGCACATTCCCTTTCCCAGGGTTAATGGGAGTAATTTGTTCCACTTTATAATGTAAGTTATTTTAGTGGAAAAGAAAGTATGGAGTCAGTGAAGCTCAATAATATAATTGGAGTGGAAAATGGTCTAATAATGTTCACTCACTAAAGGTACAGGGTACTTTCCCATGTATCATGAGGGGCACCATCCTTTCTAGGTGTATACATCACATACAGTTGTTGCAAATACAGTTCAAAGTAAACCCACTTACAGCAGCTGTTGCTTCAGTCTCTAATAATGAACTAATAATTGTTCACGGAAACCCCCACACATGCACAGAAACTGCAGGTATCCTCCAATTTTTTTTTCTTTTAATTTGTGGTGTCAGGGCCTCCACCATGCCCCCTCCTCCTTGTATTGGTTGTTTATGTTTGTGTGAGACAGGTACACATTTACTTGTACTTTTCCTTTAGGGGTAATGAAACTAAAGTGTTTCTGGAGCATATTAGGGGGCATATTTAGAGTTTACACATTTTTAGGCTTTTTGTTTTACCATATCACATTCAATATACGCGGGTGCTCTTGGAACGTAACCCCTTTGAAACCCCCTGGGGGTTTACTGTATTTATATTTTCAGTTTTTTATATCTTAAGCATTTAAATATCTTCTACGATTACACATTTATTCAAAGGTTGGGAAGCTTGGAAATGTCTGTTTGCAAGAATATAATACCTGCTTTTAGTGGATAAAGTGTATAAAACCAGTCTGACAAATAAGTTCTATGTCAGTTTCTCCACTGAAAAGGTCTCATGGCAAGAATCTTTAAGCAAATAAATTCATATTAAACAGTGTCTTTTGACCGTTTCATTGATTCAGCTTTATTTTATTCTATATTTAAACTACTGTGTAACCAATTACTGTAATATAACTTTATTTAAATATAATTTAAATATTAAAAAATTGTATTTTGACAGGATCATTTTTGGTCTTAATAATATCAATTTTAATTAATAAATCCGAAAATATCACACACATATACACACACAGCTAACAGTGTTTCTTCCTCTGCAGGTACGTCAGTATTTCAAGTGACAGCGACAGATGCTGATGACCCGACTTACGGCAACAGTGCGCGGGTGGTGTATAGTGTTTTACACGGACAGCCATACTTCTCTGTGGATCCCAAAACAGGTAAGAGTCCCCTGTCGGCTTATTGTTTGGTTATTAATGTTTTCAAATAGTATTCAGAAATTCCTATAAATAGTTTTTCATAACAACTACATTCAAGTTTGCAGTTATGAGACTAAATATGAGTATTAAACGGTAGGCCTGTGTGCAGTTCAATGGGTTAATTACTGTCTTTAAATGTTTTTATAGCTGTTAGAAAATTCAGGTATGTACTTCAGCTATAGGAGACAATTCTCCTTCAGAGTAAGACCAACCTGAGTTCTGCAGTACAACATATTACCAGGGTTCATAACTAATGAGAACAAGCTTCACACGAGTGTGGCGTATTGTTGAGGTCTTTGTCCACTCTCTCCTCTATAATTGAGAGCATCCCTTGAGGTTGGGGAAGGAGAGAGCAATTGTGTGAAGGCTTTCAGTAGAAAAAAAAGGCTTTTAAAAAGAGGATGAACAAAAGAAAAAAACAAGGAAAAAAGAAGTCAGAGTGGTTTGAGCATCCATGAAACATGGTCTTTGTTTGAGAGGTTTTACAAGGGTCCATTAAATGTTAATGTGGGGACAATGTGTTTGTTGAGAGGGGTGTGTTGTAAAGGACGGGTAAGAAAAAAGAACAGTTTTATTTTGTTTGTCTTGTGCGGGTGAATGTGTGTCTTTCAAAAGCGTGATGCAGGTTATATATGCTCCTTCATAACATATGGATGAAGAATCGATTCTTTGGCAGAATAATAATAGAATGCTGTTTCAACCAAACAGAATTTTCTCTCCCAGCAGAAAGCGAGACTTTGTGGCATCTGACAAAAACGCTCTTTGGGTAATCAAATGAATCATGCGTGCATCGTTGCCCTCAGAGAAGGAATTTTACAGTACATTGGGTTTGTGTCATTGGCGCTGTCCATGGTGCTGAAGTCGCTACAGATTGTCTCTGTCCAAGGTAACTGCAGAGCTGAACTATCAGAGCTGTCCAGGGTGCTGAAACGTCACAAAGTACTGATGGTGTTAGCCAAAAGACTAGAATGTTCTGAGCCCTTTCTGCTTTATGAGATGCTCTTCTGCTTCAGTAACATAATTTCTCAAGGCCACTGTCACATATTTTGATATATGTGAAGAAATCAATTTAACAAAACTGACAATGTTATAGCTGTCCCTTTTGTTTCTCACAAAAATACCGGTTTGAGCTAGAAGACATGAATATCAGTCAATTCCATACTTCATGGCTTTAATTGTTTCTCTGATGAGCCAAATCAATAACAAGTGTGGTAAAGTCTGTGCATCACTGAAGGGTGTTCATAATATTGGATAGGAAAGCTGAAGGATTTCATTAGTAGCTCAAACAGTAAAGCACCACTTTTAAAAGTACCTTCTATTACTCAAGGACTTCCTTAACCAGCAAAATATTGATGAAAAAAAAATCTTCCTTGTTGGGGCTGAATAATCCTTTTTAAATTGGAGGTGGGGGATACCACAAACACCAAATCAACAGCGTGTAAATAAAATCTGGTTTTAATGGACAATACTTTGTCACACCAGAACATACTACATACATGTTTATTTTTTAGATATTAATTTTTGGACAGGTAAAATAAGTTTCCATGTCAATTGAAACAATGCTCTATTTCCAATGTGTTTTATTATCTGCTATCCTTCTTGTTGTACATCATCACTTACTGAACGATTAACAAACTCAAACGAATTACTCAACTTGCATTATCTGACTTAAAAAAGGAATCAGTCTTCTTCTGGATTTCTTTGTTGTAAAATCTGATTATCTTGTAAAGCAGCAAAGAACAATGATATCTTCAAAGGGACAGCTGTAGGAGCGAAAAATGCAATGTTGCAAGATCTGGTCCAAAAACACAGTTTATCAGGCTAGCTGGATGACTGTAGTGATGTTTTAACAAGCTTATCACTTAATCTGGATATTTTAATCCATATATTCCATACATAATGTAAGTAGAACAACATTGCAAGAGTATATATTTTTGCATTAATAACTATCTTCATAGCCAAATGCAGGATTATTTTATACCTCAAATATTTTATCGTGAGTCCTTATTTTCATGCACAGAACGTTAGTTACTTCAGTGGACTACAATTTTGTTCTCTCTCCTCTGACAAGATTAGTGGTGTTTGGCAGGGTGGCTGATCAATACGTCTAACTTACTAATATCCCTTACTATAGACGGCATGAAAGTAGTGCTGGATAGTGTGGGCCCAATGCAGATCAATCTAGGAGGCATTATACTCTATGTAATATATCACATTTTACTGATAGGCTGCATAAACCTACAGCAGGGGCCAGAGATAAATCAGTTCACGGAATTCCATAATAATGAGCTTTGCTATTAACGGCAAATAAAACAATGTAGGAGGTGGAAATGAAGCCTTTTGTGAGTCCTGCTAAAGGGCTAGTCCATTCACACTAGTCAACCCTAGACAACAGCACATACCACAACAAAGGAAACATCGTTCTTCTGTATAGTGACAGGACACACAGAGACACAGACAGTTTTTGTTCTACATGTTCATCTGTTTTACTGGACATGCACACTTCATGCTGATTCTGTTCAAGATTTTAATGAGCTGAAATGGTCAAACACCAAAGTATCCCTGACGATACGGAATTAATTTCTTTCTCTGTGGTTTCCTGTAGTTTACTGTAAACAGATATAACATTATTTCAGGTGTGTGGAAAGGCATTGAACCAATTATACTGACATGCCGAGAATCGGTATGTTCTTTTAATGCCTGTGAAGAGGCATCTTTTAAAACATGACACTCGTCTGGAAATAAACACCCACACAGCTTCTCCACTTTTCATGCTACTAGAAAGGGTTTCAGGACCTTTTCATGCCACAGGGAACATATTAGGACCTGTTTGGCAGAGATCCCTGGAGCCCTAGAGCACAAAAGCCACAGATTAGAGTTCCTTGCCCTAAAAGAAAGCGAACTTGTTTATGTTTAGCGAGCTGGATTGATTTTCCTTTATTCTTTTTTTTCCCCGACCTAAGAACTATATGGTTCATCTCTGCCACTTGGCTTGCTGGTACGCACTTGTAGCAGTCACTACAATGAAACTCCTTAGAAATGTGGAGGGGGCTGACAGTATTTGTGCCTCGTCCTAGTCAGCTCGAATCCATGCAGACAAGAGACGAAAAAAAGGAAGAAAGAAACGCAGAAAAAGGGAGATCATGATGCACTGTTACACAGGACTGTTTGTGTTGGCTGCCTTATTGTCTCTCTGCTTGCTTTCTGCATGCCTGGCCTTCCCCTTCTTCTTCTTCTCTCTCTACATGTCATGCTGTTGACTCAAATCCCCCTATAGAAAGACAAAACAAATTAAAAGGGGCACCTGCGATATCCGAAGCAGTATATTACCATACTGTTGTGACTGCAAGGCCTTGAGGAGGTGCCAGAAAACATAAACCTAAAGAGCCAAGAGCTCTGAAGTACTCAAAGCAGAGTAATGCATTGTAACATTGCGTCCTTCGTTAGCTTTTTCCCAGAGTGGACCGCTGTTTCTCCTTAAACATCAAGGGTTTGTTTTAAGTGATACTATAAAGAAATCATCTGTTTTTCAAATAACCCACTGGCTCTTACCAACCCATTTATGGTTAAGGATGGCTGATTGTGTAGCCACAGGCAGATTATTTTTAATCCGTAACAAACTGTGACATACATCTGAATCTGAATATACAAGCACTACACCTGATATTAACAGACATTTTGACCTCGGAACCCTGCCAATAACTGTAGGAGAAGAGGAGGTGCCAGCTATAAAAAGAAAAATACAAATTGTCGATGCAGTCACACTAATGTGATGTTTTGCAAGAGCTTTAAAGGTCTTCCACATAATGTAAAGAGTCTGTTCCAATCAAAAGTTTTTTGTGGTTGTTTTTCCATAGAATCATATGTCCAAGTCAGAACCTTTAGTTTGAAGCAAGACCAAGTCTTGAAGTCAAATCTGAAAGGTCCCCTTCTCAGATTCAATCCTGCAACCTTCACTTGGCCAGTAGGCTGGGAGAAGTTAAGCTGTCACTTTCAAGCACTGAGCTTGACTGTGGTGTTTATTTCTTTCTGACATGGCAGTCCCATAGCTGGGGTCCATGTCTCTGAAAGAGCAACAGTGATAGGTGAACATGCCACTGGAGCTGTTCTACACTCAGCTGTCACTTCACTGCTAATTTTGATTCTGGATGCTGTAAGGCTTGGATGTGGCAGTGGTGTCTAAAGACATGGATGCTGCTTTATGCTGTTTGGATCCTTTATGGAAGAAATATATATTCTGTGCAAGCAAATGATGCACAGCCCATAATTTGCTTTGCAAATATTATTTTTGATCGCACTCAAATAAGGGCATGAGGACCCACATTGTTTCATACTATTCACCATGATGCCTTAGTGAAAAGAATAAACTCATGCAATAAACAGAAATATATTTCTGCAAAGTTAGTATTCGCTTACCAAACTAAAGATCCTGGGGAAAATATTTACACATAAAAAGTGGCATTAAAATAGTTCTTGGAATCGTCTATCAGTCTTTCTCTTCTTTTACCAAGAGTGTTCCGAAATATTTAGAAGTCATATCTCATGCACAGCATGTTTAAGATCACAGATGATTAAATTCACAGATTCTCAATTATATTTGAGCCAAGGGATTATGAAGGGCATTTGGAAATCTTTTCTTTTCTGAGGAGGTTTGAGGCTAATTTTGAGGTATTTTCAGGATCGTAACCTTGATGTAATATTAGGTTTATTTCTTCTTTGGTTTCTTCATTGATTGTGGGATATTGGAGTCCACAATTTGTTTATAGAATTATTTCCAGCTCCATGTTCAACACAACCACCACATTTCTATAGGTAATAGTTGGTCATGCATTGTTGAATTAAAATGGTTATATTATTTTCCAAACATTGCACTTTGTCGCATTGTCTTTTGCATTGTCTTTTGGTCACCTTTCGATAACCCTCACATGAGGGATGGTGTTTTTTTGCTAGAACACTGCACAGTGGGCCAATGCATCACCATTTTTGTGCCAACAAAATCTTCCTGCAGGACCTTGGCTGTGATGTGCTGTGATGTGTTCTGCCTTAGAAAATTAACCAGTCCACGGTTTTCTTAGTCTTCCAGATTTCATCTTGGCTTTAACCGTTCTTCAACAGAAAGTGTTTGGATATCTTTTTAGTCTCCACTTGCTTTGTGAAAGTCAATAACCTTTAGTGTCAGATCCTCAGTCAGCTGCTGTGGAGTGTAAACACAACAGCTTGAGTTGTTTTAAAGGTCACATAATTAATTACACAATGGAAATGTCGACACCGGTCAAATAAGCTCTAAGCGCGTACAAAAAGGAAATACGCTCACCGTCCCAAATCTTTATTTCTGAAAATAGTAAATTCAACAGATTAATGGTTATAGTAATTTGATTTTATTTCATGTAGATGTTTTGAGTAAACATTGATTTCACTTTGTAAAAAATCAAGTTAAGGGGTGCCCAGACCTTCTCACACATATCCAGTACAGCCATCCAGTTTAGCTTCACCCATTTTCAGTGCAGTTATAGGCAGTGTTTCAGCCTGAATTAAGCCACACGATATACATTATAGGGCAACCAATCAGGACAGGGGATATTTACATATATAGAACACTCAAAGGAAAAGTCTGTTTAATTCTGAGGCTGGAAAAAAACAGGCTGGAAAATGGTCCTTTAAAAGTGAACAATGAATGGTTTGGGTGCATAAACATACTCTAGTTTCATGACCTCATGGATGCAAACAAAGAGTGGCTTTAAATTGGCCTTATAAGACTGAGTATCGTCCTTTATTTCCTGTAGCTAAGAACACCACTTAGTTTCCTTTGTGTCAACAAAATATACAATGTTTGTGATTATGTTGTAAACAGGCTATTTACTTAGTCTAAACTTTTATATAAATAAATGATGTGGTAACTATGCAGTAAATCATGCGTGTGTATCCATCTGATGCAGGTCAAAATTCTATGAAGCTGAATTGGATTGAATGGGAAATTACTATACTCTTCTTCCAAAACATTTGAATAGAAAAAAAACAAATCTGGTTGGATTACATCAGTGTCCAAACTGTCCCTTTTCTTCCCCAAAATCTGTCTGAATTAAAGATGTACCATCTTGCCATCTAAGACCATAATGCTCAAGTGTAGCAGTACTATTATACATTATTAGCACTAAAGAGTTTGGCTGATTAACATGATGGCTGGTGACTAATGCTTTCTTTGGAAATCTTCTTTGGAAACTAACCACAGCAGCTAGGGGCTAAATGCTAATGCCTAACCCTGATTACAATGTAATTCACCACAGACTCCAGTCAGAATGCTTTTTTAATGTGACTCAGAATTGAATATGAGCCATTTAAATTAATGCAAACACCATATATTCAGTACCTTATTAACTAGCTAGTTAATTAAGAGCATGCTACTATAAAGAGCTAACTAACTAACTTATTACTACAGATACTATACAGACTAGAAATATGAATTAACTTTGGCCTGCTTAACACATAGACATGAACAGTATCAGGATCCCATAAGGTCCCCATTTCTAGGGGGACCACCTGTATGTTAATAGCTTTTATCAGATTCAGAACCAGAACACTTGATCCTGGATTAAAGCTATGTATGTTATGACTGTACAGACACACAATGAAATTCTAAAGAACAAAAAACTCAATATGAAATACACTATGCTATATACACAAATGATGGGGTATAAATCCTATATATAAGTAGCGTATAGATAAGTGATTGTCAGGAGTACATTATTTCAGGCTACAGAGAAGAGTGATGTATAAGTAATATTGATATAAGTAGTGATACTCACATGGGAAGACATGAGATATTGCACAAAATGAATTAATTTAGCTCACATTATTAAAACTGCAAATGATATTGCACATGGTAAGACTACTGCACATGATAATATGATATTGCACATAATGAAATGATTTAGCTTCCACTATTAACACTGCACATGGTATTGCACATGGTAAGGCTATTGCACATAATACGATATTGCACATAATGATAATGTTTTCACACCCGATAAGAAAATGATATTGCACATGGTAGACATAATAACAGGATTCTATTGCTTATAATGATAATGATTTATAATGAGTGTGATGGGTGGGTGTGTGACAGGGAGAAGAGTTATAGAGTCTAATGGGTGGGTGTGTGATGGGGGACGAATGAAAGAGTCTGGTGGGTGGGTGTGTGAGTGTGGGAGTAGATATAGAGTTATGGGGTCTGATGCCCAATGACATGGAGAGGAGTTCTAGAGTCTGTTGGGTTGGTGTGTGACTGGGACGGAGTTATAAAATCTGTTGGGTGAGTGTGTGACCGGGGGCGTAGTTATAGAATCTGTTGGGTGGATGTGTGACAGGGAGAAGAGTTATAAAGTCTAATAGGTGAGTGTGTGATGGGGGAGGAATGATAGAGTCTGGTGGTAGTGTGTGTGAGTGGAGAGTAGTCATAGAGTTACAGGGTCTGATGCACAAATGACATGGGGAGGATTTCTAGAGTCTGTTGGATGGGTGTGTGACTGGGGGAGGAGTTTTAGGGTCTGTTGTGTGGGTGTGTGAATGGGGGAGGAGTTTTAGGGTCTGTTGGGTGGGTGTGTGAATGGGGGAGGAGTTATAGAGTGTGTTGTGTGGGTGTGTGACTGGGGGTGGAGTTAAAGAGTGTGTTGTGTGGGTGTGTGACTGGGGGTGGAGTTATAGAGTGTTGTTTTGGTGTGTGACTGGGGGCAGATTTATACGATCTGTTGGGTGGATGTGTATTGGAGAGGATTTATAGGGTATAGAGTCTGATGGGCAAGTCACATGGGGAGGGATTATAGAGCCTGATGGGTGGGTATGTGGTAGGGGGAGGAGTTATAGGATCCGATGGTATGAGTGACAGGAGGAGTTATGGAGTGATGGGTGTCTGTGTGACATGGGGAGGAGTTATAGTTTTTGATTGGCAAGTGACAGGGGGAGGAGTTATAGAGCCTGATTGATTGGTGTGTGAGGAGGAGGAGGAATGGAGTCTAATGTGTGGGTGTGTGAAGGGGGAGGGGTTATAGAATCTGTTGGTGTGAGTGACAGTGGAGGAGTCACAGTGTCTGATGTGTACGTGACAGGGGTAAAGGCTTTTCTGTGGTGTTCAGTGCAGAATTTTATGCTGGTGAAACAGTGGCTAAAAGTATGAGGCTTTTTTGGCTTCATTTTAAGGTAATAAAGAGACGTGTTAAGTGCAAATCAATAGGGAGGGCAACTTTGTTTTTCCTTGCAGATGAATGAAAATAATGACTGGTGACTAATGTTTTCTTTGGAAATCAACTAACCACAGTGGCTGGTGGCTAAATGCTAATGCATAACCCTGATTACAATGTAATTCACCACAGGCTTTTTCCTGAGACATGAGGATAAGCCATTTAAATCCAAACGTTCAAACTGCAAGCATGAAGATTCACTATAGATTGAGTACTTTGGTAACAAGCTGGTTGACACAGGGTCAGTAATTTTATTTGCCATGTAACCCACCATGGATCGTAGTTTTAAGACCGTTCATTGCAAATCAATGGAGTGTGGGCATGGCCTTAAACTTGCAGCTTGAACAGAGAATGAAAATATGGAGGCAAACTCTGAATAACATCACCGTTTGGTGACCGTGGCGAACTATGATTAATGAATGCAAGTCTGAGGCAACACTCCAGATGGAATGTAAAACTTACCAGTTAAGAAAATCAGCCTGTTCTGTAAGGAATAAAAAAATTAAAAGAACGCTTTTGAATCATTAATATCCAGTGTGAAAGGCATGACTGTTTTATTGAGTTTCATTTCTTTTGCAAGGGTACTGTAATTGAAGATTTTCTGCGAAATTGCAAAATGGCTGTATAGTGGTTCAGCAACATTAATTTCTAACATACCTAATCCGCTTTTAAAGCCCTTGGAAAGTCAAGTCCTGTGATGAGATTCTATCGACCTGAGTCTCTCACCATGGTATTAAATGGCTTTGTTGGTAATTGGTCTTTAAGCACTATCTCTCTGGATGCCAGAGAACACAAAACGGGTGAAAAATAGGATTACAAACTTCACATAAACTGCCCTTAGGAGGTGGAGGAGATGACCACACAAATCAATTCATTCAGATGGAGAGACGCAGAGAAAAAGAGACCTAAGGAGGCCGAAAGGCTCGCAATAATTTTCAGTTTGTCCATCAAATCCCAGCAGTGAGCCCTTCTTTAACTCCAAAGTAAAGATAAAGGAATTGGAGTTTGTTGCAGTGGTCATTAAGCTAATAGATCTACTCAGGAAGCCAAACAAATATGTGGCCTGAGAGGCTTGACTGTCGTTTATGGATATATTGAGATATCAGTAATGCAGTTCAATTTAGCCTGCCTATAATTGTTTTCGAGGCTGAGACAAAGATGAAAACTGCCATAAAGTGCAGCCTGGTGCCAAGAGCCGAGCTGGAATCTCCCCGCTCAATCAATATCTGTTTATATCTCTTCCATCCTCCTCTTTATACCTCCGTCACCTAGGTGTATTTATGCATTTACAATTACACATGCACACACTCAATAACCTGGGCCAAAAATGAAAATAGACAACCAAAAAGACCCACTTGCACTGGGGAAAATGCTCCAAAGCAAGGTTACACATGCAATAAATGATACAGTACAGTGCAAAATTCTTAGTAATCTGAGAACATAACATGTAAATCCATTAATCTGGATCATTAACATTTATTACCTCAGAAATTACCTGTAGAATAGGTACATAGAAAGGAATAATCAACATAAAAAAAACATTATGGCTGTGTATGTGAGTGTATTAATTTAACCATTTCCAGACCTGTCAAGGAAGCCCATTCAATGAGCAGTGTCAGGAATCAAAAGTTTAATTGCATTTCTCTAAAATATTCAGATTAAAAAGCTTTTTAAAAAATACAACGTAACATTTTTTTACTTATGTTTTAAGGTTATGGTCATGATATGTTTATGGTACTGTCAATACTGGAATTCTGTAACTTAGTACATTTATATTCCAGAATGTATTTTGATTAGGTTAAAGTGTTGTGTCTTCAAAAGTGAAGTTCAGTCAGTGAGGACAAAAGACAACTTTTGATGTCCATTTCTGACATTATTCAACAAAAAAAAACATTAAAAAAAACATTTAAAAAAAGCTGACCTGACCAGCACTTAAAGATGCGATGTGTTGCTCCAGCAGTGAAATCTCCTACCCTGCACTTTCTCATACCTCTGCCAGCAGACATCATTTTGTTAACCTTGTGTTATTTTGCCGTGTTTGTGTTAGAAAAGTAAGCCTCCATTATCTCCTTTGGGAACCTGTTTTTTTCCCCACACTAAGATTCACTCTCACTCAATTATATCTGCCTGCAACTCCTTGTTGAATCACACAGCAATTGTGTTGAAACCAAAATAAGACACTGCAACAAACCATGTTTTATGAATGAGGCCCATTCTTCTGCAAGACTTCACCAGACACACCAGACAGTGCTTTCCAAAACACTGCATTAGTCTCTTCATTACAAGCCATGTTGGTTACATAACACCAAACTGATTTATCAGAGCTCCACAGTCACCACAGACGGAGCAGCACGATCCCCTGTAAGCACATTAAGTCAGACTGGGTCTCATAGTCTCCCCCGTTTCTTATGAAGAGTTTCAGACAGTAATGAGAACTTTGAGGTGAGACCCAGTCTCACTTGACTTTGGAGACTTTCGCTCTCTCTCTTATGACATAAACACACATACACACACACATGCACACACACACATACAGAAACAAAGTGTGAGTGTTTCTTATTCCCACACATATTCGTTATTACACCATTGTTTATACAGACACTCTTTCTCCATCTATTAATCCCTCTGCCTTATGCTTTCTTTCAATTTCTCTTTTTCTTTTTCTGTCTCTCTCTGTCTCTCTCTGTCTCTCTCTGTCTGTCTGTCTCTCTCTCTCTCTCTCTCTCTCTCTCTCTCTCTCTCTCTCTCTCTCT
>JBBMFX010009981.1:0-12996 GCA_037832545.1 Rhabdalestes septentrionalis | reverse complement strand
TTTATATATATACATATATATATATATATATATATATATATGTGTGTGTGGGTGTGTGTGTGTATGTGTTTGTATAATTTATTGCTTAAGTTGATTATTGAATTATTGGTAATTTGTAAATGCTACATTGTAAATTTGTACATTCATACACTGAACTATCAATCCACAGAAAAACGAGTCCATGATCACAGAGGAGAAATGAGGCGGGCGAGTGATGCAGCAAAACAGGGGATTTAATTATTTCCCATTTTTGCAGTGACACAAACATTCCAGCGGCGTCTGTCTGTGCCAGCAGTGCAGATATAATGAACCACGGCACACACGCCGTTCTTCATTCATCAGAACACTCATTCACACACACACACACACACACACACACACACACACACGTCACCTTAGCAAACCTGTCCAGCACAAACATCAGTCATGAGCGTCTCCTTATATTTCAGGAACAACTGGATAAACCCGTTTGATTATTTTTTCTTTATATTGCTTCTATTAACATTAATGGAACTAAATATAATTATTCCTCAATTATATCTAACTCAACTGCACTACAGCTTATTTTAATTACCTGCTAAACACCCTGTTTATGTCTAGTGTCTTTTACACTGTCCTAAAGCAGATGTGCTTGAAGAACTTTTATAACAATAAAACAAATACAATTTGCCACATGTTGTCAATCAGCCCAGATGAGTTTGGAATTCAAATCTTGCTAAAACTGATAAACAGTAAATCTATAAATACTGTTAACTGTTAATCTATAAATCCATACAGAAAATTTCTTCCAATCCACATCCAGCTCTCTATTAAGGTTGATTAGACTTGTGGGTGTGGTTTAAGACACAGTATGACTTAAAGTGATAAATCGAAGTGACTATTTTTAAACAAGAGCCACCTGTAGCATTTAATCAATTTTGGTCCAATAGAACAATAATTACTTGGAATAAAACGGAATAAGTCTTTAATCACCCAAATTGTTTCTGTAGATACATTCAGACATACTCCAAACCTCAATCCAGCTCTCTAATAAGGTTGATTAGACTTGTGAATGTGGTTTAGGACACAGTATGACTCACTGTGACCTATAAGAGTGACTACAGCTGCCAATTCAGAGATACAAGCTTTTCTCAGAAGAACGATATGCCTTTAGTCGAGTTTAGCACTGAGCCCTTCAGCTGGACCGGAATATGGTCAGAAATGATCCCCAGAACAGAGAATTTCTTAAATCCAGGGCAATAATTTCCAATCCGGCTCAGCTGGAGACAATCCCCTGATGCTGGAGGGTCCCGTGGAGTGGCCTGGAGATCAGGTTTTACTTGAAATGACCTCGATTAGAGGGAGAGCATGTTTCCATCATCCCTCAGTGCTCCCACCATTCTTCCAGCACAGCCTCCTTTATGGTCTAAAAAGGGTGAGCCCAACTTACCAATCCAGGCTCCACCTACTAATGTGTTCTTTCTTAGTTACTGGTGCTAGGATGGATGAGCTTTTTAGAATACTGGCACTCCGCCCCCCATTCTGCCAGAAAACCTCCTCATTCATTCCAATCAAAAACTGTAGCACATGTTTCAGCTTATAGAGTCATGCGCTTGTGCCGCCCAAATCAAAGTCTGGAACTGCTGTGTTGCTGCTGCACTGTATTTTGGCTTTTCCTGTAAATTATTGTACTTGTGTGTTTTTGCATTCTTTCCTGCAGTCTTGGCCTGCACCCACGCATAGCCTTGTAGTGTTTCTGATTTTGTTCTTTGTGTATTCTTTATTGTCCTGGAGGGGGCGCTGTGACATTAGAGGGAACACAGAGACCCTGGAGGGAACACGGTTACCCTGGAGGGAACGCTGAGAGCCTAGAGGGAACACCGAAGCCCTGGAGGGAACGCAGAGACCCTGGAGGGAACACGGTTACCCTGGAGGGAACGCTGAGAGCCTAGAGGGAACACCGAAGCCCTGGAGGGAACACAGAGACCCTGGAGGGAACGCCGAGACCCTGGAGGGAACGCCGTGACCCTGGATGGAACGCTGAGACCCTGGAGGGAACGCTGAGACCCTGGAGGGAACACCAAGGCCCTGGAGGGAACGCCGTGACCCTGGAGGGAACACCAAGGCCCTGGAGGGAACACAGAGACCCTGGAGGGAAGGCCGAGACCTTGGAGGCTACGCCGAGACACTGAAGAGCACGTTGAGGGAACACGGTTACCCTGGAGGGAAAGCTGAGAGCCTAGAGGGAACGCTGAGAGCCTAGAGGGAACGCTGAGACCCTGGAGGGAACGCCAAGACCCTGGAGGGAAATACGAGACCCTGGAGGGAAATACGAGACCATGGAGGGAACGATGAGGCCCTGGAGGGAATGCTGAGACACTGGAGGGTACACCAATGCCCTGGAGGGAACGCTGAGACCCTGGGGGGGGCACTGTGACACTAGAGGGAACACAGAGACCCTGGAGGGAACACCGAGACAATGAAGAGCATGTTCAGGGAACGCTGAGACCCTGGAGGGAACGCCGAGACCCTGGAGGGAACACCGTTACCCTGGAGGGAATGCTGAGAACCTAGAGGGAACACCGAAGCCCTGGAGGGAATGCTGAGACCCTGGAGGGAAAGCCGAGACCCTGTAGGGAACACCGAAGCCCTGGAGGGAACGCTGAGACCCTGGAGGGGGCGCCGAGACCCTGGAGGGAACACCAAGACCCTGGGGGGATATACGAGACCCTGGAGGGAATGCTGAGACCCTGGAGGGAATGCTGAGACCCTGGAGGGAACGCTGAGACCCTGAAGGTAACACTGAGACCCTGGAGGGATATACGAGACCCTGGAGGGAACGCAGTGACCCTGGAGGGAATGCTGAGACCATGGAGGGAACGCTGACACCCTGGAGGGAACACCAAAGCCCTGGAGGGAACACCGAGACCCTGGAGGGAACACCAAGGCCCTGGAGGGAACGCCATGAGCCTAGAGGGAACTGTGTGACCCTGGAGGGAACGCTGAGACCCTGGAGGGAACTGTGTGACCCTGGAGGGATCGCCGAGACCCTGGAGGGAACGCCAAGACCCTGGAGGGAATGCTGTGACCCTGAATGGAACGTTGAGTTCCTGGATGGAACGTTGAGTTCCTGGAGGGAACACAGTGACCCTGTAGGGAACGCTGTGACCCTGGTGGGAACGTTGAGTTCCTGGAGATAACTTTCATTTCCCTGTGTTCTGTGTAGATGCTTGAAACAACAAACTCTAAATTGACCTGAAGTTTATTCAATGAAATTTTAATTACATGACAAAAATCTGAGGCAAATAGGGATATTTTGTCTAAGGGCAAATTCCTTGCAGATGTTTGCAGGTTCCTTGACTCTGAGAACCTGAATATCCTTCAAGACGGCACTCAAGCGTGCCTTTCTTCTTCAGGATCGGATCACAGTGTCAGTGAGAGTGAGCTTAGAGGGGCGCCAGGCTCTGCTTTCAATAAAGCCCCACTCTCTCCCCAAGATAGAGGCCTAATCACTCGTGTGGGAAAAAACTCCCCGCAGTGATAGGATTCAATGTTTTTCAGCCATTAGAGTGGATTAAAATGGAGAAATCTGATGGTGGTGCTATGTTCAAGCAGAAAGAAGGCCCGGGAAAGTGGACGGATGAGCCTGAGGCGCCGAGCGGCTTCGTGAGGGTGTTGTTATGGAGAAGAGCCTGATGGGCCCCCCCACCCTTGGAGGAGAGTTCCATTACAGATGCTTCGGGTTTCGTTTTAATTCGTTCCGAGAAACACGTCTTTCTAGAAAGCCAGCCGAGATCTCCTCTCCCCGGGGGTCTGTAGAGAAATAAAAGGGATTTAAAGAGGAGGAGAATGAAAATAGGGTAAATATACGCTGGGTTTTCAGTTTCTGTTTGAACTTCAGGTCCACTTTATCTGCTGCTGATAAGCGAGGAGGCGCTGGTGGAGACACAGAGCCCTAAATACCTTTATCAAAGGGGTCCAAGCAAACTCAAGCGCAAACACACACACACACACACACACACACACACACACACAGGCATACACAAACATGACTGGCTGACTATAGCCTTATACATCAATGCACTGCTGTCCATTCCGGTTTTTTTTAATTAAAAGTCATGTTAAAACTGTTCCAGAGGGTCCTGAGTGGAGCGGCTTGCCAGTCAAGCTCAAACCTCTGTGACCAATATGACCAGTATGTGAAATAAACTGAGCTTCTCCTCAGTGGTCAGTTTCTGACCATTCAGAGTTACCATTGCCTGGATATACTTGGGAAAAGCAAAAAAGGAACGCTCAAACAATAGAAACATACACAAACAATAGAAACAAACAATAGAACCCACGCCAATACAACAAACAATAATGTAACGTAAACCAGTAACACAAACCAATATAACACACCAGTACGATACACAATGTAACACACCTTAATGACATTATTGTGCGGGACTAATTGTGGTGAACCGTTCAGAGATGACGCCGCTGTTTGGTCTCCATGCTTGGAAAACATGGAGCGATTCTTCTGGCTTGGTCATAAATCACAACGGCAAGAGGGATTATGGGGGATGAGCGGAATAGCGAGACTCCAGATGCTGTAGTAAGGCAGAAAACCCCAAGAGAACTGACAGAGGACACACACACAATTCATTATGATCTCTGAAGGAGCCATGAGGTTGGAATGGTGCTGATCTCGTCAGAGGCGGCGAAATGACGAGCAAAAGGAGTCCATTACCAAAACATGGTGTCTTTTTTCCCTCTTAATGAGAGAACATGCGCTCCGATCAGACGCTCTGATGAATCCCCCCTCTCAGAACATTTGTCTCGTTTTGGAAAGCGGCCTCCAAAATCTGCCTCCTGCCTCGTCAGCACCCACGACACGCCGACGGGGAAAAGAGCAGCTACTACAGAAATGAAGCGCAAATAAAATAATTAATTACTACATACATAAATAAATAAATAAGTGGGCCAAAAATCGACCAATTGGAAACGTATTGTGCTCCCAGGGCGCTACATGTGCTACCCAGAGGAGATAAAAAGCCCCTACAGAGCCATTAGCAGCCGGGAACAGCGCTCAGGCCTTTTATCCCAGCATGAAGGCCCCCAGCAAGCCCTCCTACACACACACACACACACACACACACACACACACGCTCATACCCACATACGCACACTCTCACTCTTACACAGACAGACACACACACATACATATACATAAATACATACATACATACATACATACATACATACATTTTGTATATACATATGTATATATGTGTGCATATAAGTATATATATATACACACACTACTGGACATATGTTTTAGAACACCCCACTGTTTCAAGATTTTTTACTGAAAATCAAACAGTTCAAGGGAATTAGTGAAATGGTACAAAGGACAGTGCTGATCTGTGAGAGGTTAAAAATGGTGAGGTTACCCAGCAGTGGAAATAATTCTGGAGCTCCATGCAGGACCTCTGGTTTGTGCCAAGTCAGGTTCGTCCTACAGCAAGATAGTGTCCCAAAACATAAGTCCACGCTCTGCCAGAACTATCTCAGAAAATGAAGAAGAATATTTTAATATCCCTCTTCTTTATTGATTTGTTCGAAACAGACAAGAAAAAAAACAGACAAGATGGAGAGCTGGAGAACATGGAGTGTCCAGAGGAGTCCAGACTGAACACAGCGAGCTGCTGTAGGAGGAACTGGACAGAAGAGAGGAAGCCGAGCGCCTGTAAGAGCCGCAGCTTCGGGGAACTTCTGCAGCAGAGCTGGAGGAACTTCCTGCAGAATCAACAATGAGACACTGAACTGTTCTAAAACTTTCCACCAGTAGTGTACACACACATACATACCAAAAGTTTGGGATGGGTTGGGTTCAGGATTTTGTCCTTGTTATTCATGGGTGTGTGTGTGTGAGTGTGTTCATATATATATACATGCACACACTCACACACTCACTAATAAATTACAAGGACAAAATCCTGACCCAAACTGGAATCCTTGAACTGGAATGGAGATTGCGAGCTCATAAAAGCTCTACAGAATACCCACAGAAACTCCAAAATCTTTTGGAATAACTTCCAACTTTATTGGAATCTCTCATACCGGTAAAGGAGGACCAACTCAGCATTAAAAACTATGGATTTAAATATCTTTAAGACTATGATGTTTTAATGGTCAGGCGTTCCAATACTCTATATATTGTACATACTTACATAAATTGCAAACTGCCGACGCTAATGTTTGAGTTCAGTACTGCTCCTATTTAATGGTCCAGACATTCTAACCACCCCCATAGAACTGCCTTTCATAATGAGCATTATTGCGTAATATATTCACTTCTGACTGAAGAGAAAAACCATTATTGTACTCTACAGCTAAGAATCCATGTGAATTTTCCAGAAAACACTTCCCCCCCCCCCCCCCCCCCCCCACACACACACACACACACACACACCAGATATAGACTGGACAGGAACAATGTGCTCAAGACCACTTCAGCGTGAATTATGCCTAATAACCTTCTTCACTAAACAGATGCGGCTGAAAACCAGAGCGATGCATTAACAGATATCCTGCGAGGAACAGGAGGACACTTCAACCGCCAATACTGAGCCACTTGCGGATTCGGACAATGGAAGGAACGAGAAGAGGCAACAAAACAGGCCCTCAAAGGGGAGATTCAAGGTTCTTGCTCGTAGGTCTGAGATTCTGAACATGTGTTTTAATGGCACAGATGAGGTCCCTTCTGACCACAAAGGCCATCAAATAATCAATATGGACCCAGAAATAGTGCAGAATATGGCCTACAACATAAAAAGTGATGAATGAAAATTAAATGAATTGAAATGAAAATGTCAGGTTTTCAATGAGTTCTCAGCCACATTTACAAAGGGTTTCAAATCTAGTAAAAAACAGAAGTTTAACCAGTCAGAAAGTTTTAAAAAGAAACAACAGATCTTGGTTTTTATTATTTTTTTTTTGTCTAGGTAAGTTTATTTACATCGCTTTCTGTTTTCAGTATTACACATTTCCATAGTATTTCTAGTTTGAGTTTGGCTTTATATTTGATATTGCTCGTGCCTTTGTCTCTTTGTGTCCTTTCAGTCGTAGCATAAGCATTTTCCATCAGGTTTTCTGATTCCGATTCTTTTTCTTGTGTATTTATAATGATTTTCGCAGGCTTTGAAAGGGGAGGGCAAAGAGTCCGATAGCCGCCCAACACATACGGAGATCTCTTAAAAAAATATTGATTAAAAAAACCCCAAACGAATGGCACGATGTGAAGGGCTGAGAGCCCCTTTTAAAGAGTCTCGAGGTTTCGACAGCAGCTGGGTCTTTTTTAGGTTCTAATTATAGTGGATGTGCTGCTCTCTGCCCAACTAGAGTCACTATCAGAGCGAAACTTATTCAATTTACCAAGAGAGTGAAGTTCGACTGGGCCACAAGCTGCGAGATCTTTCACCACAACACTGGATCCTGGCTGGGCAGAGAGCTGAGAGCTTTTTGGAAAGCAGCTGTGCTTCCGCGGGGCCTTTTTTCAGGCTGTAATTATAGTGGATGAGCTGCCTTCGGAGTACCAATCAGAGTGAATCTTAATCAATAGCCAGAGACGGCAGGACTGTCGTTTAAAACAGTCAGTGTCACCAAAAATGTGGGGTCCCGGGGGACATAATGGACATGCAGCGGAGAGAGTTAGCGCTTTGAGACGATTAGCGGCCCCGGCGCACATTAAAACCCCGTGGACGGGCGGCTGGCTGGCAGACGAATAAGGAGAAAGAGAAAGTGGTGCTCGGGCCAGCCATGATTGCTAACAGCTGCGCTGGAAAAGATAGAGAAGATGGAAGACGAGGGAGAGGAAAGAGCATGGAGGAGTTGAATTAGCGAAATTAGCGAAATTAGCGAAATTAGCGGATACTGCGTTTGAGTTTGTGTCTGAAACCAGCCTGTCCTGCAGCTGCATCAAAACCCATCCGTCCATTAAAGGCTGGTTTGGAGTTGGAGGGGTTTTTGTATGAATGCTCCATACACAAGGAGGGCCTTGTTTGTTCCTGTTTTGTTCTCCGAAGCGAGAGGGCACTTCAGGAGCAGGCACTGGCTAAATTTACATCGCAGGCCCGCATAAATATTCAGTTCCTCACATGTAGCCCGCAGGAACAACTCAGACCCTCCACAAGCTGTTCAGGAAAACCGAGTCTGCTCAAATGCTAGCAAACATCATTATCTTCTCGCGCTGAATTAGCCGCCCAGAGGAAGACTGCTCACAACAGGCTCAGTCTCATTAGAAATGAATTTTTATTTTTGGAGATTACTGAAGTCTGACTTGTTTCTCCAAACAGCCAACACACCCTTTAGGAGAAATGAGAAATAAGGAGCAAAATAACAATAAATAACTTTTATTATCTCATCAGGTTCTCAGTTTTCTTCTCTTTAACCACCTTATAGATCCAAAAAACTGGCTGGCTTCGGTAGTAAAGACCCGATCACTAAGACAAATTTCAGTTAATGTACAGGCTCATTTATAAGACAACCAAGTTTTTGTTTTTGTCTTAGGGTTTATCTGAAGATCTAAGATAAATCAATGGCAGAAAAGATTTTAAGACGTTAAACTGGGATCGGGCTGAGAAAAAAAGGGGAAGGAGCTGAATTTTAGAAGTGTGACAAAATCTCATACTGATGCTAAACTGAGCTCATCCAGGAAAAACAGGTAGGAGACACTCCGAAACCAAACCCCTTCACTTTAACCCTTAATATAACCTTAATTTTTTACCTTAATTAACAGGATAGTAATGAAGATTAAGTGGAAATGTGCACAGATTAAGGCTGATTAAGAGGTAAAACTACTGAATTTTTCCCATATTTTTACAACTTGCCCCTTAAATAACTGAGCCTCCTAAAGAAAATGCCTTATGTTTAGGATAAAGGGGTTTTACACTCATACCTTAAATCCACTTCTAAGGTAAAATTAAAGGAACGGTTTACAAATGAATGGCCACTTAATTCAAATTCATGGCCTATTGTCAGAGGTAAATGAAGGTAGAGTTAAGCATATTTTAAGTACATTGTGTTTCATAGTGAGAAGAACGAGATTTTGTTTGAATTTGCTTTTTCCTCTGTATTCCCCAGTCGGAATAAAACTATTTTTAATAGCCGCATATGCTCAGTCCCAAAACAAACGCTAATACAAACGAGATTCTGCAGCCTGCATTAGCATTGATGTGCTAGTTCAGGGTAAATGGGACTTATTTGATGGATTTAGCACAAATATCAGAGCCGCAGCATCGTCTCAGCACGAATGGGGCTTTTATGTTGAAGGAAGGCTTATATATCAGCGAAAATAACAAAACTACATAACAAAAAGGTAGGAATAAAATAGCAGCCCTGCAGAGGAGATGTAAACACTTCAGAAACGCTCCAAGCAATTCCTGTTAACCACTTGCTGAATCCCCACATGCTGTTAAAATTACTCTGCTCTCAGAACGCTGTGTACAGCCCGGAGACGCAGCCCTGACCCCAAACTGCTGACTCCCAGCTCACTGACCACGAGCGACCAAGCTGTGTGGTGCAGAAAATGATGTAGGACCACCCGACCACAAGTGGGGTCATTCGCTGTAAGAGAAGGACACAATCAGAGGTGGACACTGACTCTGCTGACAGAATGTTTTCAGGGGCTCCAGTTAAATCCCCAGGTTCAGAAGGCGTGTTAGAACACAGATTGAATCTGGTTAGACTTCCCTTCTCCTTGGTGCAGCTCATGGAGGGCAAACTGCCTAATGTGGAAAAAAGCTTAGACATAGACGTTGTGCCGCCGGTGTTTCGGCTGCTTCTTTACATTTGTTGGATTTGAACCTTCTCCTTTTGCTAGGAGGTGTTTGGAGCTGGAAGTCTCTTCACTGACGGGGCCAAGAGGTGGGAGACTTCTCATCATAGTAGTGAAGTTTAACTGGGCAAGAACTGGGAGATTTTTCTCCAAGAGTACGGAGTCTGGCAAGGCATTTCTGTTACATCAGCGCAGTTCCACTGGCACAAGGAACTACACAGTACTGTGAACCAAAGTTTTTCTATCAGAACGCACCAGAGCTGCTCGACGGCAGGGCTGAAAATGGGCCGCAGCCTAGAAGACTGCCACACTGCTTTCTGATTGGTCAAAATGTTGTCACAACAACAGACAGACTTGGAAATAGGCAACTATTTTTTACTGTCCATGCAAATAAACAAAAAACAACTGTGGAGATACAAATTAACAACTGGAAAGTGGATGCAGCACAAGCACGACTGTCTGTTTGGGCCAAAGATACATTCCAGTGTAAGTTTTCTATGACGCTAAAAGCATGGTGTACCATCCCAGTGTACAAGTTAGCTGGGTTAGGTTTTCATCGCACAGATGAATAAGGCTGAGAAATCATTTAAAAACTCGAAAGAACACAAAAAAAGTTAAATAGCCCAATAACAAAAGCAGCTCTGACAGAAAAACGTTCTGCTGGTTCAACTCCACGGACACGGTTTTGGGACAAGAGGCCATAAACTCCGTTACTGAACTGAGATACACTGGAAAATCAAAGTGGATTGCAACTTCAGAACCATCACAGTACAGTTTAGATTCAGCACAGTTCCTGTATCTTGGATGAGATCTTTCATCACACTATTGGGGTTTGCCTGGGAGATGGTAGATTCTTCACTTTCTGCATGCATCTACATGAACAGGGGAAAAACTTCTTTGATGAAAATCAGCCAAGACATGTTTGGTGTATTTGCAGATGTTGCTTCTTCACTTTAGAACTGGAGCTGGGAGGCCAAAGACACTGACACTAGTAGTTAATCATCCAAATTTTTTTTCTCTGTTAGAACATGCCCAAACTTATCATGACCTACAGTCACATCCAGCTCCTGGGGACATGGTTTAGGATACAGCATGACTTACTGTTAGCTGTCAAAAAATTACACTTTGTAGCTGAAACGCCAATTTTACACAACAGGGTCTGTTTTCACAAACTGCCTCAGGAATCTGATCCAGGATCAGTCCCCTATGCAGCGGTTTAAACAGCTAAACGTTGCAGTTTAGTTCATTGTACGTTGTCCTAAACCATATCCATGAGTCTGCTCCACCTTGGAGATGTATTTATGGAAATGTTTTGGGTGATTATTGACTTTTAATGTTAACAATGTTAGACTCGTAGCTCCTGATCAAAAGTACTGAGGCGAAACAAAACTGGAGGAACTACAGCAATCTTTGGTTTTTGGCAGGAATAGCTGAGATTTGCAACACACACACACAAAAACACACACAATCTCACAATCCCAGCAGCATAGGGAAGACAAGACCAGTGTGACTTCTATCTGTGGCCACAGGGATGTTCGTGCATGATGAAGGGAAGCGTTCAACCCCCGTCTCACAAACACACACACGTTTCAGATTTCCCCAAGCAAGTGATTACTGCACTCGCCAAAACAAAATTACTGAGTCATCCTGAGAGAGCCCTGGCACACAGACACACACAGTGACAGAATAAGATGCAGGATGTGTGTTGGAACCTAATTTAGCTCAACTTTGGATTGAATTGACCCTCACAATGTGTGTGTGTGTGTGTGTGTTAACTTTATCATTCTTTTGCATGTCCAAAAGCATCCAGACAGCTACTTTAAGGAACAGGTGTTCAGTTGCATACACACAAACACACACACACACACACACACACACACAATACAGAACACCAGGACCATCAGCTGGAGGTAATGAGCTGGGGTGGTAACCTCACCGATGCTCTCATGGCTGCAATCAAATCCTCACAGCAATGTCCGAACATCAGTAACTGACTTCACAAAAGCTTTCACAGCTTCAATCATATCCTCAAAGCAATGTCCCAACATCAGGACCTGACCTAACAGATGCTCTCATGACTGCAATCTAATTCTCACAGCAATGTTCTAGAATCAGTGCCTGACCTTGCTAATGCAATCAAAATCCTCAGAGCAATGTTCCATCTTCCCAGAAGAGTCCAGGTTGTTCCTCCAGCAGAGGGTCTGAAACTCCCCTTATTAACACACATTTAATACTGACACCAGAGTTTTACAGGACTTTCATCCAAACAGACCAAACATGAAGGACACTAAGACAACTTTACACACCTGGAGTCACAGTCAAACTTCATGGTCAGAGTATATTAACGGTCTGTTCCATGGTCAAAGGGAATCACCGGTCAATCCATGGAAACGGCACGATGCCACCAGACAATTCTATGGTCATGAAGTAAAACCCTTGGACAATTCCACGGCCAAGAGTTGATTCAACTGGTCCGTTCCATGGTCACGACTCGATAACAACGGCAACACCCCTGCAGAGCCAGTAAATCTACAGTCAGTTTTATGGTCACAACGTCACTGGTCAGTTTACCGGTCATGACACAACATCACTGGTCAGTTAAATAATTATGAGACTTTACTGGTAGGTTTTGTGGTCATGAGACATCACATTTCCATGTCCGGGAGATGATGCAGCTGGTCAGTTCTATGGGCGTGAGACACACCTACACATGAACTGTAGTCAGTGTGAAGACTCGTGAAGACAGATGTAAACTCGGTGGATGAATTTCCTTGGCCTGGTCTCTGCCAGCGTGTAAACATCTCCAGCATCCCGTCTCTGCTGAGAGAGCGGTGTGGAGCAGCAGCAGCAGCAGGAAGACATTTGCTTTGCCCGTAATGTGATGTGTGGGGGAATAAATCTCCAGCATCAGTTCCTCTCACACTGCACTGTGTCTCTAATCCGGCCGACACTCCTGCTCTTATCTCACACACTCATTAAATACGACAGAGGCTCGCTCGGCCCCCACACTCTACATACAGCAACGGAGAGAGAGAGAGAGGGAGAGAGAGGGAGAGAGAGAGAGAGAGAAAGAGAGAGAGAGAGAGAGAGGGAGAGAGAGAGAGGGAGAGAGAGGGAGAGAGAGAGAGAGGGAGAGATAGAGGGAGAGGGAGAGGGAGAGAGAAGGGGGAGAGACAGACAGAGAGAGAGAGAGGGAG
>JBBMFX010009970.1:0-12997 GCA_037832545.1 Rhabdalestes septentrionalis | reverse complement strand
TGTGTGTGTGTGTACGCTTGTGTGGGTGTGTGTACACTACCAGTCAAAAGTATATGTTACTCATTTAATATTTGTTACGTATATATATATATATTTTTAACAAATACATTTACAGAATGTCCACTTTTAAATACCTTTATTAGCCAGAAAATAGGCTTATAATTTTATTAATTACTACTGGCTTATAAAAAGCGATCTAAGCCACCAGAGATGGTTTAATTAACTTTTAACTGACAGCCAATGTGATGAAACAGTGAACTACAATATTTCAATTAAAGGGCAGTTTAGAATGTAATAACTTTTAGAATTTAAAACCATAGAATGTTTAGACATGCACCTTTATGTTTATTACCATGTTAGAAAAAACTTGAATGAATAGATAAAGTGGTAAAAATCAGTGATGTGTAAAAACTTTTGACTGGTAGTGAGTGCGTGTGTGTGTGTGTGTAGGGTACAATCAAAAGGTCCTTTCTTTAGTGGTTAGCAGTATTTGGTGCTGGGTGGGGTCGCTCCAACAGATGTAAGTGGATAGGGTACTAAGGCTTACAGATAAAGAGAGATACAAACTGGCACTGTGAGCACTATGAGCCATTATCGGGAGAAAACGCAAGTGCTACAGCACAGATACAGAGTGTGAGTACAGTGTGGAATCAGCTAAGACACTTTTGGATGAAAGTACACTACAGAGCTAAAAACACCAGTAGCAGTCATCTTTAAGCCTGACTTATGTCTCTAATTTTTGCCTTCCTTCAAAGCGTCTTTAGTGGTTTTATAGCTATTTTAACACTTAAAAACCACCTGAATATGTCTGGTTAAACTGTAAATATGCTTCTTAATAATTGTATATAATTGTACTGTAAAATTCTGGACCACAGAGCGCACCGGATTATAAGCCGCACGTTGTAATATGAGATATCTACACAGAATTTTTATTTACTTTTAAACGTTACGGTAAAATAAACAAATACATATTGCACATGGTTTTATTTTTCGAACAGCGTCTGTAACACGGCTACCTTAAAGTACACGTACGTATCAGTAACAAACAAATGATGTTGCTTCTGCTTTTTTACTGAACAGTGCACATTCCAAATCCTAACGGCCGGTAAAAATATATCCCGTATATATACTGCAGCCTACCAGGAAAGTCATTAATCGCCATCTTCATCTTTCTTATCTTCGTCATTGCCGTGCCTGCCCTCGGACTCACTCTGCCCCGCCCTGGGAATTCGAGCCTCCGGGATTGGTCCTGGAGTTTGAGCCTAAACACTCGTCACAGATGCGGCCGAGTTGCGCATAAAACGTATCGACCCGAATCGAGCCTCTAAAATGTGTCGCCTCCCCAATGGTCCGTCCGCAAATCAGTGTCTGGCGCTGGGTCTGGTTACGAGGCAAAATGTTTTTGCCGTCATGAAAAAAAAACATGCATTAGCCACACCGTATTATTAGCCACAGGATTCAAAATTTTGGAAAAAAGTATCGGCTTATAGTCCGGGATTTACGGTATATGGCAACAAAATAGTTCCACTACAATTCAAAGAACCTGTTCTGGTAATATATAGAGGCATTTTTGCTGAGAGCGTACAACTGTGCATCATACAGTATGATGACCTAGGCATGCAGTTTGCACGATTTTTCGTATGTGCCATATGTGAACACTGCACGGTGTAAACCCACTCACCAAACAGTGGGCAGCCAGTAACACAGAGCCCGGGGAGCAGTGTGTAGAGAAGGTTCCTTGCTCAAGGGTACCTCAGTGATGCCACTAGCAGTTCTGGGATTCGAACCCACCGCTTTCGGATTACAAGGGCAACTCCCTAACTACTAGGCTACCAGCCGGCACACATTAGACGCCAAATGTGGGGCATGAACCCACGACCCTGATATCAAAGCCTCGTTCACACAGATCTCTGAATCAGGCATTTTTCTGGTGTTTGTGTCATTGGGTGACTGCTTTTCTGCTCAATGGAGCAAATCAAAGACATCGGTATCCAGACATCGGTTCATCACCTGCGGTAGCTTAGCCACGTGTTCAGATGGCACCAAATAACTGCTGCACTCAACGTTTTCTTGGCCTCGATTGCTGCCGAAATCCTGATGAACGCAAAGAATATATTGCTATTGCGTGTACATGGGCATTTGTTTGACGTTCTGGAGGTCTGAATATGTCCCATGATTCTTGTCCCTTGAATGTGTCTCATGATTACTCAATATCACAGATGCAGTCACTAGCCTTTCTTATACTATCTTCACACACCATATCCACATTCATCACACCTCCACCTTACCAATCATTTTACCCTGGCACTAACATTTATTCTCATGCAATTTAAAGCCTGACGTACAGCTCGTCCTCCATCTTGTCATGACCATTGCTCCTACAATTAATGCTATTAAACCAGCAGCACCTCAGCTCTTCTATCATGCCTTTTATCAATAATATTGACAACAATGTTGACTACAGCTGTCTTGATGTTTCAGTGCAGAATTATCCACAAAGGACGACCCACATGTAAACACTGTGAGACAGAATAAATACTGGTCCCTTAGGCAAATAATCAAAACCACAAATTGGGCTGCAGGCTGGCATTAAATAGCATCAAACTAACACCAATGTACAAGTCATTAAAGTGCAGCTACAGAATGCAACAAAAGCGCCTGTGGTATTAAGAGCATGTTAATTTATTCAAGACGCAAACATCTATGTCTAAGAGTCCCATAAAGAGTCTCACCTGCCAATGACTAAGCTGGGCACAATGTTAACTGGAGGGGTTCCATTATGTCCATTGCTTGTCTGCATTAGCTTTGAAACGGTGCAAATCTAAAGTATGCTAATTCTAGCTATTAAAACAATTATTGGCTGATCCACTCTGCTTAAATATAGTATTTGTCAAACTATTGCTGTTGGTACCATTCACTCCAACCACTTTTTCTGGTGCCTCAACTCAAGTGGATTTTTGAATATTAGTATTACTAATTTTATTATTTCTGTGAAGTACTGTATGTGTGTATGAGGTAGAGAGCAACACTTTGAGGGTATATCATCAGTGTATATACACATTAGTGTCAGTATAAAATATGTCTCTGAGTGTGTGTGTGTGTGTGTGTGTGTGTGTGTAAGTGTCTGTTGAAGAATCTAGCCTCTTTGTATAGGCTTTTGTGTTAACAAGACTAGTATCTGTGTATGAGCATGACTTACAGATGAATCTCTGGTTGTGTGTGAAAACATTTAGTCAGAGATATATAAAGACTTTCCCTCTGTGTTTGTCAGTTTGTTGTATAAATTAAATGATTCACAGTGCTTACTAAAAATGTGTAGTGTTACTGAATAATAATTAGCCCCATCATTCGGAGAGTATGAGTTTGATCCCTGACAATGCCACAGCCATCCGTGACCAGAGGAGTGCCTAGGTCTAGGGTACTGGGCCATAGCTTTGAACATATTTAATGTGACTGTGGAAGCAATTATTATTATTATTATATTTAGTCCACCGTTCCTGGAGACACTTCTCTTTTGAGACTGTGAGAGCAATTGGAAAAATTACTCTTAGACCCTGTTGTGCTTGTACACAGCTAATCGATTGGGTAGTTTAGGGGGCAAATATTGATCTTTTAAAAATTAAATTTTTTGGGTCGAGTCTCATCAATAATGTATGGGAGAGATAGCAGTGGGACGAGCCACCTTATGAGTCTATACTGAAGAGATAGTATCATTGTGATGTCACACCTGTGGTGGCTGCAAAGGGACAAAAGACGAACACTAAGCAAAACATACATCAGACTTCAAGACACTAAAGCTACAGTTAGTTGTAGAAAAAGAGTGTCTCTATTTGTTGTGGTTTAATTAAAAATAATTAGCCTGTGAATTCTGCTATGTGTTTAGCCATCCTTACCCATTAATGTCTTGGTGTCACCTAAAGTCACCTACCCACCCACCCCCAAATCAGAATATTAGGGTTTAAATACATGGAGGGAGCACATTTTTTTAAATACCAAAAAAAACAAAGCTTGGGTGTCTCCAAGCAACTGCAGAAAATGCATGTAGTGAAATACATATTCTTGTCAAAGCACCACAACAAGAGTAACTAACAATTCTGGTACATCAGGTAACAGATACCCATGTTAGTTATTCTTGTGCTGAGAGATCAGGGAGGGCCATCATACCTAATGATGTTGTGTTAGAGATTCACCAGGGATTGAAAACACACTCTCCTGATGATAGGGCCAGCCCTAATACAGTTGCACCACTTAGGACCCATGTTTAGGAGTTGTGTTTCGCAACCAGCACACACTGCACTTTATAAAGTTTATACTGCCTCATTGTTGTAAGCGAAAAGACACTGTTTTTGTTTGAGGTATATCACCAGATTAAGAGACCATATTGCCAGTGTGTCTTAGCAGAGTCTGCAGATTCACCACTGCAACAAGTTCCAATCTTACTGGTCTTGTGATACAAGGGGTACAAGAATAGCAGTATTAAAATGTTAATATTCATCAGTGTTTCAACTCCAGGAAAAATAGGAAAGTAGGAAAAATAAATAAGCAAACTGATGCCTGTTTTGACTGATCAACTACATCTTAGCTAAGCAGAAATTGTGTAAATACAAACTACAAAATATATGTCGTCCCAAGAGTGGCGCTCGACATATTTATTGTTGCATTTATGCCAATGCCCTTTGTTCTAGTATGGTGTTCCGGTGTCTGCTGTCTGTCAGTCCTCCTGTAAGCCAAACCCCGTCTCATTTGTCGGCTGGCTTGTGTATTGGGTGTCCGTGCGTGTCTGTAATCTGAGCTCTTGAGCCTCTTCCATTTTTACACTTTTGCTGCCCTTCAGAGGTGGGTGTTACACTAGGCAAATAAAGGCACCCATATTGTGGTGCCCCAAGTTTGATATGTGTATTGATATTAAATAATTCCTGACAAATATATAAAACATATCACAATGGCTGTTGCGCTATATATATATGATGCTACTCTTCCCCTGTGGTTCTCTGCCCCCCCCAAAAAACCTAATTTTTTACATGTCATGCAAGTAAATTTTTGGTAGTACTAGTTGGCAAGCTGGGGCTTGAGGAAGGCCCTGGTGTTACAGTTGTCTTTGCTCATCTCTCCTTCACTGATTTCTTCAGGAAGTCTACCACATCTTTTTGTGCCCACGACACTGCAGTGTGGTTGGAAGTCCAGAGCTGTAATCTCCACATGATCTAAATGGGATGATCTAGAATATTGGGAAAAATCTCTATGTGGTAAAGACTTTTCTATGTCTTTTCTAAGTCAGAATAGGGGATATTTTGGAACGGAAGCCATGTATAAGAAAGCGGGTGACCCAGAGGATAAGATCTACAGTGTTTTCTTCTACTGACAAAAAAGGAGAATGACATGGGATGCACATGGACCTAGGAATGAGCACCATACGTTTTTAGTCAAAATTGCTATTGTCAATACTTACAAATTAGGTACTATCCCGCTACTCTTATTTATTATTTTGATAAAAAATAATGTAATTTTGCATCCATTTTACTCTGTCCACCATCAAAAAATCTTATGTGTATGTGAATGCCTTTAAAGTATGGTACCCTTCACTGCCGCCCCACTTCTTCAGTCATCTCTCCTCTATGGCTTTCTTCAGGCAGTCGATCACATCTTCTCCTCGTGCCCAGGGCACCACTGTGGCTTTGTAAATCCCAGGCTGTCCTCTCTGCATGTCCTGGATGATCTGGTGCATGGGGAAATCTCTCCGAGGAAAAGCTGTGTCCCTCTGGCCCAGAGCTAAAGTGGGGCAAATATCGTTACCTCCATCTCCGATGTAAAAAACCCTCTGGAAGGGCTTCCCTCTTTCTCTGGCCCTTTTGGCCAGGTAATCCCTGAGGATGACTTGCTTACACATGTTCTCTGGACACGTCGAACAACCATGGGAATGAAAGGGCATGAGGACCAGATGCCCATCTTTATTGAAGCTGGCTGGATTGGTGAAGATCTCAGAAAACAGTTGCCATGCCCCCGCCTTGCGTAGCCACGTCTCGATGAAGTAGGAGTTAGCGTCTGACACCACAGCGCACTCAAAGTCCTGCCGGTGAGATCGTAAGTAGCCAAGAAGTGCTTGCAGTCCTGGAGTAGGGGGGATGTCCTCAATGGCTTCCCTGATGGCCCCCTCACTCACACCCTGCTGGGCCAGGTAGGCCAGGACACACTGCGTGTTCTGATTGTACTGGCCAGGGTGGAAACTGTCCTTTACCCAGTCAGGGATGGTCTGACCTGGGGCAATACGGACCAAAGCATCATCACTGCTCTCAGCAATCATGGTCTCATCAAAGTCGAAGAGAATCAGGAAGCGTGCATTCGAGGCAACAGAGGGGGAAGCCATGCCTGAGGAAATGATGGATGGGGTACAAGGGTTCTTCTACCTGTCAAAAAAAATTAAATGTAAGATTGATGCTGGATGGATACCCACTTTGAAAGTCGTAATATTCAGGAAAATCTCTATATTATCATGACAAAAAGTTCCCTCCTTGACAGAGACTCTGCAACTAGCCCATCCATGCTCGGTTTATGCTTGAGCTTTTTTGGAACCACAGCACTGAGGTTGTCTAATATATGCAGAATGATAGTAAAAATTCATTTCAATCTCTTATATAAAAATACTCACATTTATTGTCATATTTGTTTCAAATTAAATGTAGTGTACACTGCTGTAGGGTAGATTGGTGGATTTTTTGTATAGTTGGGCTAAACCTAGACTATTCACAGTGAGTCACTGTTACAAATTTAGAAAAACTAGCTTAATATTACAGATTTAGAGTAGCTTTTGCCATGCTATAGTAGCTAGTGGTCTATCCTTCAATATTAACTAAGCTGGTTAATGAGGTTAAAACTACAGAAGCATGTGAACATTCTGCTCAGCGCATTATTATTTCTGATCAATCATGAATATGACTTTGACATTTAGCTATTTTGCCACTGTGCCTTCTCATAAACAAATAATATAAATGTAAAAATAATGCAAAAACATTTTTGTAAGTCTTCAGCAAAACTTGCCAAGTAGTAAAACAGTAGGTTTAAAGAATGCATTCGTTGGCAGCACATGGAAAGATCAATACATATATTTAGTTACGTTCCAAGAGCATCCACGTATAATGAAAAACGGCAAAGTTTAAAGGTAAATGTAAACCCTGTAAATGTCAACCCATATTTGTACTGTACAGTTTACATTGAACTCCCACAGTGCTAGAATGTAAAATATCGACATTACCACTGTATTGACTGTGTTGTAATTAATGCATGCACATTTTCTTTGGCATGTTCTGTCATTTTCTTTGGTATAAGTGGGGTAAATAGAGTAATAAATTAATTTAATTTACAGTAATAAAAATACAGGTCTTTAAAACGAACAATACGAAAAAACAGGACACTCAAGGTGCTCCAAAGAGAAAATACTTGACTGTGTCATATTGCTTTGCTAAATGTCAAACCCAAACATAAACAACCAGCAAGGGGAAGAAGGGGCATGGCAGATTAGGTTCAGATGTCAAAAAAGCAAAAACAATGAGGAGGATATCTGCAGTTTCCGCACACAATTATTACTTTGTGTCTCAGAAAGAATCGGTGAAAGACTGAAGCCTACTGATCTGTGTGCAAGTGGGGATTATTGGATATATAATAAGCATAACATGTCTAGTCATGGATAAACAATAATAGACTGTGTAAAGTGTGCAGGTCACTGTTGTTTTATTTTACAATTGCAACAATTAAAATAGTAATGTTAAGTGCATAATGTGTGCATGTGTGCACACAAACTGTCAAAGGTGTGAAGCTGCTGGAATATAGCACATTAGATTAGATTAAATTAGATTAAACGTGTACATATTTACAGTGCACGTATAATTACCTTGCATCTAACCAGAATTGCAAATAGTAAAATAAACTGCATAGTGTAATATGGTGATTGAAGCATGTGCACAGAATATACCGAGCTAAAGGAGCAAGATTTATATATACAAAATGGAAATTTAAAATACAAATGCATTATAATTATATATAGTGCAATTGTATATACTTGAAATAGCAGCTATCAGGAGGGAGGCAAGATGCTCTGAGGTAGTTAAAATATATACGTTTATATCAAGTTATTTTATAAACGTATATAACTTGAAGCTTCTGTAAAGTCTCCCTGATGAGAGTAGAAAAAACACTCCATGGTTGGGGTCTGTGTAGTCCCTGATGATATTTTGGACATTGTGTGTGTTGGAGGTCAGGGATAGATGGGACACCAAGATGCCATTTTCACCACACACTGCATAGCCTTCCTCCTCCTAGGGAGCTGCTGTACCTTACCGTGATGCAGTTGATCATGATTCTCTCAATGGTGCATCCATGAAATATTGTCAGGATCTGAGAAGACAGGGGGACTTTCTTCAGTCTTCACAGAAAGTAAAGCTGCTGCTGTGCCTTAACAGCCAGTTTGGAAGTGTTAATGGCCCATGAGAAAGCTGGAAACAGGTTCAACCTCGGTCCCACTGATAAGAATGGGATGCTTCAGTAATCCACAATGAGCTCTTTGGTCTTTTCGGTTTTAAGGGACAGATTTTTATTGGCACACCAAATTGTCAGGTATTGTACCTCCTCCCTGTAGGCTGATTTGTTGTTGTCATATATCAAGCCTACCACTGTTGTGTCATCTGCAAAATTTATAATGATGTTAGAGCTATGCATGGGGCACAGAGTAAAAGGACAGTAGAGGAGAGGGCTTAGCACACAGCCCTGTGGGAAATGTTCAGGGTCAGAGTGGAGGAGGTGAGGTTGTTCAACCTGACAGACTGGGGTCTTTTTGTCAAAAGTCCAGTGTCCACTTACAGAGGGAGGTGCTAATGCCCAAGTAGTGGAATTTGGTGATTAGGCTAGCCGGGGTGACCTTATCGAATGTGGCGCTGAAGTCAATGAATAACATCTGAAGATAGGAGTTGTTATTGTCCAGGTGGGTCAGCACAGCGTTGAGAGATGTTTGCCATATCTACAACACAATTATAGCCATTTTATTTACAATTCAAAGCCACAAATAACCCTACATTATATGTGTTATTTGAATTTCCAAATGAAATGTTAATAATGGTGAATTAGTGGTTAATTTGAAAAAAGGTTTACTTCCCAACAAGTTACAGGTTTCAAGACAAAACCTTCTCAAAACTATGGCAAATCGGTGTCTCAGGCGTGGGGTAGTATATTCATAATGATTTCATGAAATAACATTCTGTGAGAGAGCTTTCAGAGGCATCAGACTGTTGTTCCCTGTTGGTGTGACAGTCAGGTGTACCAATACTTTTGTCCATATTGTGTAATTATAGTGTGGATCACCAGACAAGTGTATTTCAAACTGCGCATTTCACACTACATATATTTGTATCACTTAATTATGCAGAAGTTTAAAAACATACTCGCAAGGCAAAAATACATACAGAGAATGTAGCAACCTATCCAAACACTTACACATTGTGGTGCTATATAACACTGTGATACAATTAAGAATGTCTGATCCCTGGTCCAAACACACCCTTATAAACTTAACTGAAGTGCTGGAACATGAGCTGATGAGTCAGGAATCTTAGGAGAAGGGAAAGTACCAAAATAGGCATTGCAGTGATGACAGGATCAGTACATTTGCATAATGTCAACAAAGAGGAAAAATCCTGTGTGATGCTACATCTGTACAGTGAGGGGCAAATAAATATATTTAAAGTGTACTTATCAAAAGCATACATTATACAATTAAGAATACATGCACAGATACTCTCTCTCCCTCTCCTCTCTATCTCTCTATCTATCTATATACATACATACCGCTCAAAATCTCACTAAGTACAAAATCTAGACAGTGTTCTTTGCTAATGAACACATTTAATGATTGTTTACCATCTGAGTACCTTTATTAGTCCGAAAATATCAGATAACTAGAAAAAGCCATCTAACATAAATAAGCCATCTAACACATCTTGTCCTCAGGGTTTGGGCTATGAACCTTACTTCCAGCGAAGGATCATATTAATGCTTCAGCAGCATACCAAGATATTTTGGACAACGCCATGCTTCCAACATTGTGGACACAGTTTGGGGAAGAACCTTATCTATTCAATCATGACCGTGCCCTTGTGCACAAAGCAGGGTCCATAAAGACACAGTTTGAACCTGACTGACCCACACAGGGCCCTGGCCCAACCAACCCAGTTCACCATATTGAGAGGACCTGCAACTGCCAACCCTCATAAAGGCTCTACAGAAAGAACAGGCACATATTCCCACATAAATTCTAAAATCGTGTGGAAAGCCTTCCAAGTAGAGTAAAAGCTGTTATAGCTGCAAAGGGGCAACCAGTTCCATTTCAAAGTCTCTGAATTTGAATGCAATGTCATTAAAGTCCCTGTTGGTGTAATGGCGTCCTAATACTTTTGTCCATATAGTGTAATTGCAATGTTGATCAACACACAACTGTTAAATATTAAGCGTGCGGTTCGGTTACAACCAATGGAATGAAACAATAAATTGGCGCATTTAAAGTTAGATTGTGACTCTGCATTACCACACAACCAGGTAATAGGATGTCAGACCTGTACTGTTTCAAAGTTGCAACGCTGCAGTGACTATATTAGGTGGTTGTAACGGTTTTCAACGGCTTACAGATTTGGATTTCGCACTATTTGAGGCAAAAATGATCGATTAAGCCATTTTCTGTATAGGTGAACTAGGTATAACTGTCCGTTCATCTAGGTATACTGAGCAGTTATTTATTTATTTTTGCAACGAATTATTTATTTATTTTGCATCGGATTCTTCCACATGATGCAATTTCCACACAAGTCGCTCCCTGACTGAAATAATGTCCTTCTGAACACCACAGACACTTTTCCAGACACCCAGCCTCGTCAGAAAAAGGGAGGATGGTGTGAAATACGAACCGGTTAGCCGGTTGCTAATTACGGATCGTCCGTTGGGCTCGCACGGCTCGGACGTGTTGACGAGACAGCAAGAAGAGACAACAAGGGACAAAAGGCTAAGAAACAATTGACAGATGAAAAAAGGACATGTGAGAGAAATATACCGGTCAGCATTCGTCTTGACTCGGTTGTGGCTCGGTCGTCTTCCAGTTGTGCCTCTCGCCGGTACCGGGACATCTACTGCAAGGACGGGCGGCTGAATGTCACTTCAGACAGAGATGTGTTTATTTCCTACCCGTTTTCTGACAAAGTCACGCCCAGATTAACTGTCCTGCTATTTTATTGGCTAGAAATTGTCATTGCTGGAATATGATTGGTCAAGAGTGGCAAGCTTCTTAAAGGAGCCATCCCCTTGGGTGTTTACTGTGATTGGTGTTTGTTGTGTTCATTTCGCACCCGTATTCGGGAGAAGCCATGCCCACTAAGCTGCGACTGGCCCGGGACTGGCCTTCTACTTACTGGGTCAGCTGCATTCAGGAGCAGGAGTGGACCATTAACTGACCAGCTCAGTCACGCTGGAACAGGATAGGACCTTCCACAAACTGTGTCCACAAATGTCCTGGTATGCTGAAGAATTAAGATTGCCCTTCACAGGAATTAAGGGGCCCCCTGAATTCAATAATTATAAGGTGTGCCAAATATTTTTATCCACAGAGTATATATGGTGGATATGGGAAGAGAAGCAAAGATCATTTTGTGGCCATTGAGGCTTTCTGAGAAAATGTTCTTGAGACCTGGTGGGAGGCTTCTTGGCTTTTAAATTCTTTTAAAAATCATTTTAAAAGACCAGAAGGCCACCACTGATAGGCATTCTGTCATGCTGGAATATAAAAGGGCATGGCGCTGTCCAAAAGTCCTTGGTATGATGAATAATTTAGATTGCTCTTCACTGGAAGTAAGGGACCACCTGAACTCAAAAGTTGGGAGTGTGTCCCAATACTTTTGTTCATATAGTGAATACGGTAGATTTGGGAAGATCAGAATCAGAAAGCTTTATTGCTCCGGGAGGAAATTGGCCGGTGGGATTAAATTGGCCAATTTTTCTTGGGATCTGCTGAGAGCAAGATCTTCTTACCTGACACTTATCACCAGGGACGTAGCACACAGGGGGGATGGGAGGGTTTCAACACCTCCACTTTTGCTAAAAGGTGATTCCACCCCCCCACAGTCGGCACGCAGACGCATTCTCAAAGGCACGCCAATGATGGTGCGCATCAGTGACAAGGGAACGAGGCACAGTCTGCTAAATCCCTTTGCACACTCTTTTTGAGACCTGGAAATCACGTCCGGTCGGGATTTTAGAGATTCAAGATTCAAGATTTTTATTTGTCACATGCATAGTCATACAGGTACAACACGCAGTGAAATGTGTCCTGAACCACTCCTTTAGACTGTGCAGAATTATATTTCAGAAAAATTAAATTAAGAATAAATCTAGAATTAAGCCTGTGCAGAAATAATTTTTTTTAGAAAAATTAAATTAAGAATAAAATCTAGAAATAAGACACTAATTTAAACAAGAAATAGAATCTGGACAAAAAAAATAAATAAGAAATAAGTACGAGTATGCATATGCTTAATATAAGCACAACTGAAAAATCTTAAAATCTAACAGTTTCTACAATGCACATATAACAAATACTAAGACAGGATGTGTATTTAAAAAATTTTTGCCATAGAGTTTACTATGTGCAAATGGAATGTGCAAATGAATGTTAAAGTGCACTGTGCAATATTGTCAAGACAAGTTAGCACAGCAATGTACAAAAACATAGTGATGATACAGAATGATATGGCTGAGTGACGTAATCAGATTGACCAGCGTAATAGCAGAGTGTGGCAGCATGTACATTACAGTGATGTGAATATATATGACAGACCTGAGATGAGGTATGAGAGTCTTTGGTAAAGTCCAGTGTGTTATGGGGGGTGAGGGGTCATGTTCTGATTCAGAACCCTGATGGCCTGAGGATAGAAGCTCCTCTTGAGCCTCTCTGTTCTGGCCCTGATGGTGC
>JBBMFX010009924.1:0-12999 GCA_037832545.1 Rhabdalestes septentrionalis | reverse complement strand
CTAAACTGATGTGTTTACATCACTGACCTGAAACGTCTGACAAGTTACTGGCAGCTGCTTCTGATGTATCACTGGTGCTTCTATTTTTAAAGAAATGTCTTATGTCCGTGGTAATGTTTGAGGCTACTTGAAGACAGATGAGTTCTGACAGACGACACACGAGTAGAAAGTAGACGTTAACGTTATTGAGTTGGTGGAATTCTGTTTTTGTAGTTTCAGCACGTTTAAATAACAGCATTTTAAGAATGAGGGAAACGGGGGTTTGTGTCCATTAATGATTGTTTTAATGTATTTCATAGGCAGCATATATTGTCAGGGTTGTCATATTTTTTAAAAGCTTGAAAAGATACGGGCTTTTGAAGTGAGATGCGGGGCTTCAGTCCCCAAAGCCACCCCCTCGCTCCGCCCCTGGCAGAACGGCTGCTATGTGTATCTGTATTTGTTAAAAGGGAAAAATATTTGTATTCGTATTTGTATTTGTATTCGAAAAAAGTTCATAAATTCGTCCGCTGCTCCCCGAATCTACAAGTGAACCTGAGTGTGTGACAGGGGGTGGGGGTGGAAGTGGCGTAACTACTCCTGAACGCGAGGGTGTACCGGGGGGATGCAGAGGTTCTACTCCCGAACGCGAGGGTGTACTGGGGGGCGGAGGTTCTACTCCCGAACGCGAGGGTGTACCGGGGGAACGGAGGTTTTACTCCCGAACGCGAGGACGTACCGGGGGAACGGAGGTTCTACCCCCGACCGCAATGGCGTACCGGGAGGCGGAGGTTCTACTCCTTAAAGCAGGGTGTACCGGGGAGGTGGAGCATGTACCCTGGAATGCGAGCATGTGACCGGGGCGGGGGCGGGGTTTCCTAATACAAATATTTTTTAAAGTATTTGTCCGAGTACGGTATTCGTATAAATACGTTATTTGTGCCTTTCCAAATACCATATTTGTATTCGGCTCCACCCCTAATGGGCTACATTTAATGGAAGGGTGAAAAGTCTCCATAAAATGCAATCTAACTATTGTGCTGCTGTCAATGTACTTCTTTTGCAGAAAGCTGCTGAACTGCTTGAAAAGAAAAAAAATTCCTCGTAGCATTCTCTGTGCTGCAAACTTTTCTCAAAGGTAGATCAGCAGTGTCTGAGTTCTGCACGATGAGCAAAAAACACGAGAGCACCAAAGGGTTATTATCTCCAATGGCTTGTGTCAAATTCATTCCCTTGAATGATATTGCATGGATACTTAATTAGAGACCACAGTGCTTTACATCAAAAAATAAATACAATGGTTATAGTCTGTTAGAGTGAATAGATGTTTTATTCCTAAAAACTCCTCCTGTAGATCACTTGAGGTGAAAAGCCCTACCTGCCAATAAGCATACATGCTTAGCATGTTTAATCAGGAGTCAAAAACATATTCTTACTTTTATTTACATAAACTGTACACTGAAATACCTACATACTAAATGTTCTAAAGATACTTTTGATTTGTGCGCAAAGAAACATGGTCAAGTATTGTATTTGGAGGTATGATGTTGGTAGTCTCTGTTCTCCTAAAATGTGTCGGTAATTCTTGCTTGCTACATTATATGGACAAAAGTATTGGAACACACCTGTTTTTCAATGTTTGGGCTAGATCCCTTACTTCCAATGAAGTAATTAACCTCAGCAGACCAAGACATTTTGGACAACACCATGCTTCCAATTTGGTGGACACAGTTTGGGGAAGAACCTTTTCTATTCCAGCATGACTGTGCCCAAGTGAAAAAAGCAAGCTCCATAAAGACACAGCTGGATGAGTTCGGCATGGAAAAACTTGACTGGCCCGAACAGAGCCCCGACCTCAACCCCATCCAACACTTTTGGGATGAGCCAGACCTTCTCATTCAACGTTAGTGCCATAAACTCATATACCTGTAAAGGTGGATCAACTCCATATTAATCTCTATGTATTTTAATGCAATATCAAAATCCCTGCCAATGTAATCTTCAGGCGTCCCAATATTTTTGTCCATGACTACATTTCCTCTTGAAGAGATTCCGCAGCACTTCAGCTAAAAGAAATAAATAACTGAGACCGGATGTTTGTAGATGAAGGCCTTCCTTGTAGCACATCCTCGGTTTAAGAAGGATAATCCATAAATCTGTCTCATTTGATGGTTGCACTTAACTTCAACATCTCAAATCTCTGTCTAGACACCACCTTATGGCAAACTCTCCTCTGAAGAAGAGGTCCCTGAACATCTTTGCCTTGACTCCTGAAGATCCTCAAACTTTAAATATACATTCTGCTGGGAACAGATGAACTCTACAACACTGTTGTGACCTATTGTGGTGGCACAAGAAGTCCACCTTCTTTGTCTGTTGCCTTTGGAAGGTGTTCTTCCTGAGATTAATCCAGATCCTCTGAGCTGGGCATGAATAAGCTTTTGCTCTTGTCCACCAGCCGAAAGGACTCCATGAACTCATCGATGTCAATGCTGCCGTCTTTGTTTGCGTCAATGCTGAACACCAAGTCGTTGATGGCTTCCTCAGAAATCTCCATTTTCAAATAGGCACTAAGCAGTTTCCACGTCTGACGGAAGTCCTCGAAAGAGATGAAGCCTTGGGAGAAAAAAAATAAGGCCCCAACAATGAGGAGACGAGCACAGAAAGCCCATTTCTAGGCTCTAAAGTTTGGATCAAACTTTGCGAAGAGTGCAGAACTGGAATCAATTCAAGAAGATGGGAGAGTCTAAGGCCAGATCAGTAATATGCCAGATACACTGTTTGGAGCCAGGACCTCTTTCCATTTATAGATCAGACTGCGCCGACATACCTGAATTGTCTGTATCCACGATCCTGAAGATGGTCTCAAGAGTGGAGCGGTGCCTGTAAAGCGTCTCCAGCAACGTCTGCTCAATGTGCTGCACACAACAAATGAAGAGGCCTGATGTACTAAACACAGCTCAGATCACAGCAATGTGACACAGTCCACATTTGTGCCTGTCTACAATTAATAATAGGGAGAAAATGTTGACTCACTGTTAGACTGTCCCAGAGGTGCTTAGTCTTGCAGCACTACCAAAGCAATTAAGCGTGCTGGCTGTACTGATATATTGTTTTGACTTTTCCTCCAAAGATCCCATGACGCTTCGTATTTTAGTCCTCTTTGAAAAATGATGGTGAAAGCAGACGTTTGTCTCACAAGATAAATGCCCTGCTTGAGCGACGAATATGTAATTCAAATTATTTTTCAGGCTGTGTATGATACTATTCTTTCAGAATGTTATTATGTTGGTCTTTAATACACTGAGGAAGAGTTCTACCTGACCAAAGGTTTGGGTACACCTAGCTTGTCAACATGAATGTTTTATTTTTGGTATTATTTGTTGGTTTGAAGCAGAAAACATTTTTTTTTGACTAAAGTAATATTACCACTTTCAGAATAATAACAAATCTATTTTTTGTTTATTAAATAATAGAAAATAGATAAATAATGTCAATGTATTCTCTTGTGATGTTAGCACTTACTAAATGCACATTTTAGAAGCACATTTCAAAAGCATATTTTCACCAAAAAGCGGTTTACATTTGGGTTTTTTTAGGGTCTGGTTAAAGTATTTGCATGGTTTTAGGTACTGAAATAGCCCTCAAATATTTATTTGTTTTCTAACCTCTGTTTAGACTGTTTTTGTAATTGAGCTCCCCTGTCCTCATTTGACTCATTTAGAAAGCAGCACAGTTTAAAAAGCAGACGGATGTGTGACAATGTGTACGTTGTCATGACATCAAATAAACAAACAACACGAACCAGCCTGTTCCTGCTATTTGTTTTCTTTGTTTTATATGGACTGTGTAGACTGGGGACCCAAAAGTACATTTTACATTATTAATAGTGTTTTTACAATCCATCAAATTCTTCTATATCTTAAAAATGGAAAAATAGATTTTCTATGAAAAGAAAACTTTATTATTTATGGCAAAACTGTCCTTCATACCAAGAAGGAATTTTGGTAAAATAAAATGGCCTCTCATAGTACACATCACGGCACACAGTGTGAACAATATGAAGGTGATCCAGGGGGCTGCAACCAATGGGGTAGCAGTGTGTGGGGACAGAACCTTACTCAAGGGTACCTCAATGGTACCACTGGCAGTCCTGGGATTCGAACCCACAACCCTCTGACCGCAGGGTCAACTCCCAAACCACCAGCTGTTCCTAAATTATAGGAAGATTTTGAAAAGATACTACAGTCAATCTACTCGATCAACCAAGACATGTTGGAAGTTTGCTTCCTTAGTTTTGCAGTGGAAAACCAAGGCTAATGTGAAAAACACCACAACCCAAAGCTAAGGCAACAATCAGCACCAGCAGCCATATTGCAGCTGCTTTATGCAAATGTAAATGTATGTTGTACATGGTCAAAAAAGTGATAAGCAAGGCCATTATAGAATACTTGACAATGTGTTCTGCGGCAAATGTGTGATGTTCTACATTTGTGTTTTTTTTTTTTACATATTACCATTATTTTTACATATGACCATTATTAACCTCCATCTCCAGCCTGGAACTATACTATATGAGCCAAAGTATTGGGACACACCTGTTTTTCAGGGTTTGGGCACAGGGCCCACTTAATGCTTCAGTTTATTAAGATACTTTGCACAACACCATGCATCCAACTTTGTGGACACAGTTTGGGAAACAACCTTTTCTATTCCAGCATGACTGTGTCCCAGAGCACAAAGCAAGTTCCATAAAGACATCGCTGGATGGGTTCAGTGTGGAGGAAAATGACTGGCCTGCAAACAGCTCGGACTTCAACCACATCCAACACTTTTGGAATGAAATGAACGGACATTGCGAACCAGACCTTCTCATCCAACATCAGTGGCTGACCTCAGAAAATCCTCTACAGAAAGAATGGTCACAAATTCCCAAACCTGTGCATCTTTAACACCAGTTTACCTCACAGCTTGGCTCCTTTATGGCGAGGTTCCGAATCCAGTCTTGGTAGTTCAGCATGTTATCGGTGGTGCCGGTGATGAGCTGAGAGCGCAGCATTCTCCAGGGCAAGTCCAGGTGCAGCACCTGACTCACGGCGCTGCCCCAGTCATTGAGAGAGATGAGGCCTATGAAAGGACACACAGGACAAAACTGTCATAAACACCCACCTCTGCCGTTCCTTCCCAAAGAAATAATAACTTAGAGATTATATGAGGATTTTACATCAGTATAATAGCCAATTAGAGTCCACTGGTACTGTGGGTTTGACTCTGAAATTGTAATTCCCTCATTTGCAGGATTTGGCTGTGTTTTAGATCCTCTTAGGCTGGCAAGGCAAAAGAACAGACGGAGATTTAAGCAGCTAATGGAATGGTAACTAACATGATCTAAAATCTGTGACATGTCTCCTGTTTTTCCTTACATAGCTGTAGTGCTGGGAGATATTGGAAGCAGGTAGGTTTTATTCAAGCATGTGCAGGTAAGATCTATCTATCTATGTACCGACCTACCAACCTACCTACCTACCTACCTATCTATCATTCATCTACAGTGAGGAACATTTATTAAATTGTTGGTTTTTTAATCGTATTTGGTAGCTACTATTTATTGTGGCAGTTGAAACCGATTTTTATACGAAGAATGCTGCTGGGGTGTGATACAAGCATAATATTTCATATGATCAAATTGATTCAAATATCCAAGTCAATTTCCGACCAATAGGAGGTAAGGCTACACTAATAATTGCATGAAAGATGACTGCAATCGACCCGTCTTGTATTTTTTCCACAAGAGTTAAATGAAATTACAGAGTTAAGAGTTAAATTTTCAATTACAAAATTTGTATGGTAAAAACATGAGTAAGAATCATGATTTAAATTCGAAGCAAACTGGACTGGCCGTACAAAAGGGAGTATATTGCACAGTGCAAAATGTTCTTTATCAATATGAGTTTCTACTAAAAGGGATTCACTGGCCTTTTTTTACCCATAAACCCTAAATTCCAGGAGACCATAAGAAATTGGCCAAATTGATATTGTATATAAAACTATCATGTGTGGTAAAATTGCCATGACTGTCTGAAGAATGCAACCCAACCAGACTTGATGAATCTTCCCTGCCAGCCCTCAGTATTGCACTGCAGCCTTGTTCTGATTCCGCTTGTTTTAGAGACCCTCATTCTTCAGACCTGTCTATGAAATGCTGCTCAGTGCAGTTCGGGTTATTGACTCAGGCAGTCAGATGTACTTTTTGTCTTTTAAGGAAGTCTACTTTAGTGATGTTGTGTGACTGTCTGCCTGCAAACTGAAGTGCCATCTAGTGGTTTTCCATATAGTGGTCAGTCCAATGAGATCATGCTGCTGTATTCTTCTCTCTGTGGTGGTCTCTGACACATCCCTGACATATATATAATGTTATTCCTTTTCCACCCCTGTGATCTTCTAATGTGGGGTAGACTGTTTCCTAGTACAACATGCTGTTTCTCAATAAACAAACAGTTTTGACCTATTTTATGTCAAAATTGAACCACGCCTATGATCACCTGTTTAAATGGCTTTAGTACTTTCCTGGTCCTCCGTTTGACAAATAGGCTCCAATAAATTCAAGTCCTTATGTTCGCTAACCTACTTAAGCGCCCCCACATTTGATTTATGTGCAATGGAACATGTGGTAAAGTACCGGTAGTATATGTGGTGGTAATTATTGCTATGGGCTATATGGTCAAAAGTACTGGGTCACGCCTGTTTTTCAGGGTTTGGGCTAGGCCCCTGACTTCCAGGGATGAACCTTTTCTATTCAAGCATGGTTGGATGAGATGGGTGTGAAAGAACACGCCTGACCTCGCAAATGCTCTGCAACATGATTTAAAATGATTTGTATGCACTCTCAGTTGGTCAGATGGTCAGGCATTTCAAAACATTTGTCCATATAGTGTACAAAGAGGGATGATTATTATCACATGGTTCACTTTGTATGGACAGAATTATGTACCTTCAGAAGCATTTTGAACATTCATATAATGTTTGTTTCCTTTCATTATGCTAGAGTGTAGGGCCAAATGATAAGACATATATGAAGATACATATTAGCAGTTACTTTGAGGGAGGTCAAACGTTACTCATGTAGATAATTATGCATGTGCATTGGTTGTGTATGAGACAGAAAAAGATATTCTTGGTTTTAAATAGGGTAGCATGCATCTCTCCCACAGGTAGAAGAAGAATGGTCATTATATGCACATCAAAGGCATGGGTTTTCAGGGGCCTATTGTATATAGGCTGTAGATCACAAGATGCTTTGGATCAAAGGATGAAGTATATCTCTACTTTGCTCATGACTCAATCCTTTTAGATGGACATTTCCTGTCCATAAAATTGTTTCTGAGAAGAACTGTGCACCTGTTTTCTCCTTATCGTATCCTTGGAAGGCACTGAGGAGGTCCGACTTGTGCGCAAACAGCTGCTCTCTCAGGACCTTAAGAGCCAAGTGTTCTGTCCGCTTGACGCTAAATAAAAATAACATGATAGAATCAGACAGAAAAAAAAAAGTGGTGCAATGATGACTTCAATTAAAGGGATGATTCAAACATAAATCTTATTTACATACATGTAGTAAATACGACATATATATGTTACGACATAAATATACGACATAAATATACATATATATGTTACTTTTTAATATAATGAGGCAGATAAAGTAACTAAATTAAATGAAGAATCAGTCCTTGGGGTATAAAGTGCTAAAGATCCAAAGTCAGAGGTTTGACCTATAACATAGTACAGTTACCTACAAAATATAATGCTGTTAAACAGGAAAAGAAATTAGTACCAAATCTTTAACTATTCAAATGTAACGGAGTGTGTAATCCCAACCTCTCAATTATGCTTGAGTAGAAGTAAAAATACAGATTACAGATTATGCCTGCATCGACCAGAAAAGATAAAAGGGGATGTTCTCTGACAGTTCTGTCCATGTCAACATGAACTTAGTTTTCTCATGGATTTTTAATGTAGTAACTGGTTGTACAATCCAAAGTGTAAAGCAGAAAGTTAATTACCACCAGCTGCAGTACAGAAGTGGTAAAGCATTACTTTGAGCCATTATTCTGTGATCAGAGATGCAGGTTTTGAGCTTGCTTTAAAACATAGAATCACGGAATAATCTGCTGACAGTTTAAATGATATTTTATCTGTATGTGAATTGTTAGATGTTTTAAACATCCAACACTTCAAAACTAGGCTCTGCATCTCTAAGCTCTGCATTTCTTCTTAAAATCAGGAAATCTGCTCTGATTACCTTTGTCTGATGCTCATTTCCCGGGTCATGCTGTTGGCCTGATACTGGATGAAGTAAGGCACTAGGTCTGGACCGAGCCTGATGAACGCTCCCCTGTTGCTGCCCACCTCATAATAGTTGGAGGCAGAAAAAATGGTGAGGACCTGTAGATACAAATGCATTTAATACATTTATAGAATTTGGCAGATGCCCTTATCCAGAGCGACTTACAATCATTAGTTACAGGGACAGTCCTCCTGAAGCAAATGTGGGTTAAGTGTCTCGCTCAAAGGCACAAAGGTAAAAAGCGGGGGTTCGCACCTGCATTGGGTTCACAGACAAAGGTTTTACCCACTAGGCTACCATTCATTGTTTATGTTGTCTGATAAACACAATGAGTAGCAGTAGATGGAAACTTGTTTGGCTCTACCATCCCTACGCATAAGGCAAACCTGGTGCACACTCTTCTATTTTATTCCCCGCTGGTGGAATGAGCTGCCAAATGTGACCAGAACAGCAGAATCCCTCTCTAGCTTCAAAACCTCCTGAAGACTCATTTGTTCAGAGAGCATCTCCCTTCTGATGCATTATCTACCTTCTTCCACTACACCCTACATAAAGATTTAGCACTTAGATCTCCTCTAGTTCTCACACTGTCCTGAAACTATTTCTTCAAATAGTAAATCTTCTTGGATTAAGGCATCTGCCAAATGAATGTAATGTAATGAATGTAATTGGAGATCCAATATTTAGGCACCTGGCCCAAAAGGAATTAGCCGTGGGCATAAGCAATAACAAAATTATTAAAAAGAGATTTTAATATGACCCCCTCCCAACCTTTAAAAGGAATTCCAAACAGTTCTCATCTTAATCTTGTTGTCAGCTGTGATGCCAGAAAGACGGCTGTATAATTCAGAGCAGATAACTGAGGCTCAGATTTACCTTACGGTTGTGGCAGAACTCATATCCGTCTTGTTTGCATTCGTGGGAGCGGATGATGAGTTGCATGTTGTGTTTGTTTAAAAACTCCTCTGTCACATTGGGACCCCAATAACAGCCTCCACCGCGGACTTCATTGGGCACGCAGCCATGCTGGGTCATGGGGTCACTCCAAAGCAAGTCCAGGATCTGATACAAAAATACAGAAATGGTGGATGTGAACACTCTGTTGCAAACCCTCAGTGCTGAATGGTCTTTTGAGTTCTGGAAGTTATACTGGCTCCAGTTATACCTGATACTCTGTAGGTTAGATCACCTGTTTGCACAGAAGTGCCAACTCTTTACAGAGACAGTGATTTTACTCACCTTAGTAGGAGTAAATAGTAAACATCCACAAATTAATCTGTATAGGTCATTTTGGTCCCAACACACCCTGTTCATGTATTTTGACTTGCTAAAATGCTTAGAGTATATTCTATGTTTGACACATATACTAAGTTATTTGTGTTATACTTTTAAGCAAGATGTTTTACAAGTGAATTATTCCTCAAAAAGACACTCCCTTTAAAAAGATATTCAGGAGAAAGATCTAACATGTCAACTGGGTTGAAATATGGTTACACTGGACATCCAAAGGCACAATTTATTTTTTAATTTTCTTTCCCATAACAGTGACCCTTATGCCCTGCTGCGGGGTCCTGCAATGCTGGAAGAGACAACTCCCATCAGGACAGAAACATTTTATCATACAGCAAATTTGAGCAGTCATACTAACTTTTTACAGATTTGCAGTGACCTCTTTCTTTAACCTTTAGAACACAGGGTGTATTAGTAAAATCTGATTCAAACAATAAAACATAAAAGCATAAAACCGGTATTTCTTCTCCGACACACTCGCAGTTTTCTGTGCTTTTGCCACTTCAATGCACTCTGGACCCCCTCCATCTGTGGGTCTTTTCACCCACTTGTGGGTAGAAACTATCCTGAAAGTTCTCCCGGGTTCAAAGACTTTATGTTTATTTTTTTCATTTGTTTCCAAGACCTAAATTTACAGAATTTGGGCCTTTTTGTTCTTTATGGGCACTTGTGTGTGATGCCATATTATAAACCCCAGTATTATGTATTACTTATTCTTTAATAAGTAAGTACAAACTGGAGGAAAGCCCATATAAGCTGCTGTTTTGCTGTATGATAACGATTTGCCATTTGTTGCACTGGTTAAGAGAACATGTGGACCCAAAACATGCCAGTAAAATACACCAAAACAGCACAACATATACACCAGACCACACATTCTAGGGGTCAGGTATTCAGGCTTGTACCATCCTCTCACACATACATTCACTTAGTTGTGGAGAATACAGTGAAAGATGGCTCATCTCACTCCTTTCCACATGATCAATTTTTGACCACTTAACCCTCAATTGCACATTCATCTATGTAAGAAGGAGCCCTACTGTCCTTTGCAGTTGTGGATGGTCTGTTCTTGGTGACACAGTCTGATAAGGTCTTGCATTTTCATTTTCCGTTATTTGAGGAACATCATCTGTTTCAGATCTAATGCAGAAGTTACACTGATGCTATTGAAACACTATTCAGTTGAGCAGTGCTTGTGACTGAAGTTCCTGCCATCCCTGCCTCAAGAATGAACGTTCTCTCACTTCGATATTTTCCTCTTACCATATTGATCCAAAATTAGGTCAACTGGGCCAGCTGAGCATACAGTGCACGACTCTGTTCTGTGGTTCATGACAGAAGACTCGTCTATGCCTGTATCTGTACGAAGTGAAACTAATTTGCTACTTTTCCTTTAGAAATCTCTCATTGGTCAGATAGAACTGTACATCACTTCCATGCTCAATGTTTAGAATACACTCTTGCAAACCAAGGTCCTCCAAGCTTATCCTGGGGTCCCTGGGTTCTTTAAGCTTTAACTGAACTGGGTAAATCAGCTTTATGGCATGAGCAATTTGTGGCATTAGCAAGTTCCAATATGGTTCAAACATGCTAAAGCTGGCTCCTCCTAGGGCCCATAAACTTCTGCTGTCTTAATTACTTTTATTCTGTTTTTTTTTATTCTAGCTGATTTCCATTTGTTATTGTTTTAGTTGTTTTTTTCTGTTCTTGTATCCTATTTCAATGTTTCAGTAAATTATGTATTTAAATTCTGCAAAACACAATCAGTAGCATTTGTAAATAAGTAACCCTGATAAAGTACAATGGAAATCTGCATCTGCGCCTCCCTTGGCGCAACCTGACATTTAAAGTACAAGGGGGGAGTTACACAATACAAGTCACAAGTCACGGCACGTCTTTGCATATATCATGTCCTTGAATGATAAATGACTCAAATGTTTGCCAAATGTCCTGAAACTGAGACTTATATTTAAAGATATATATGTCTTCTCCAGTGTTAGACATGGCTTTCATTTATTTTAACTAGAATGCCACACTTTTTGTTTTTGCCTATTATGTTTTTCAGTTGCTTGGCTTGTAGTAAGTTGACATTGATTAATGTTCCTTTATGTTTTGCAATGCTGAGTTCATCTGGGATAAAACCAATGACAAACACTTCTGGTAGGGGGGATTTTGGGAGTATTGGAATAATAATGTTCTGAATCAAATAGATACATTTAAAGTATCTTGAGGATGCTTGTCTGACCTATTTTTAAAATGGTTAAAATGGACTACTGCTCAGTGGACATAGTGTTCGTCTTTATTAGAGATTGATGACCAAGAGAGGTTATTCTAAACATATCTGAGGTAATATGAACCCTAGATAAATTAAGGGGGTGGGGGGGTAAGGTGGAAGATCAAGAGAGTTAAAGGCTTTGATTTACATCCCGAGGGAGGTCCGAATTCATTTATAATTGGAATTACCCTAATGTCTTTCTTCTACATATTTACTTCATTACTTTATTTATTTTGTATTTTTTATTGTAATTTATTGCACTCATTGACTTTTCAGGTGCATATGATCCATATAGTTTCTTTAAACTTTACTTGTATAACTGTGTATGTTACAAATAAATAATCTTGAATTTAAGATCTACAATTGGGATTTTGTTGTAATAAAGCTTTTACATAAATTTTTCCTGTCCTTATTTCTTCATGAACAACAGCCATAAACTGATAACACTTAAGAACCAGTCTATTTTACAAATAAATCGAAACACAAAAGAAAACACCTTCTGCAGAAGACACCAACCTGTTTCCACTCGTTGTTGAGGTCACTGAAGATCTCCCGGGGTTCTGGTCCAGGTGAGAGCGTGTTCAGGTTTTTGCAGGACATGCTGTATCCTGGGTGGGCCAGGGCAGCCTGTCTGCGACGAAAATCCCGCTCCTCCTCCCTGGTACGGGCCACGGTGGCAGAGAAGTCCTGTAAGGAGCGGCTTTGGAAGCTTTCGCGGCAAGGAAGAGGCCGGAAATAGGTCAAAGAAGCCCGTCTCCTGTTCAGCAGACTGTACTTAAAGCCCCCCAAGTCCTCATCCACCTCTGAGTCCACTGAAGAACGGAAAGAGGCACTAATTCTCTTCTTTGGAGGCCTTAGAGCAGATACATACTGGAGAAAATGGGAGGAAACCATAAGTTAACTGATCAAAATAACATTCAAATACAGCAATTACAGAGACCTCGTACCTGCAGTTGTGGTCTTCGTTGTTTTTATTTTCATAAATTGATCCTATTGGTCAGTCTCCATGTGGGTCTATATTTATTTAGAATATACATAGTTTTTTGAGTTTCATGAAAAATAGCAGTTTTGGACATATGAGGTTTCAGCTGGACAGAGATTATATACATAT
>JBBMFX010009916.1:0-12999 GCA_037832545.1 Rhabdalestes septentrionalis | reverse complement strand
CAGTGTTTGCCACAATGGTGTGAAGAGATGATTTCTGCCTAAAGCCCAAAATGCCTTTTTTCCATATTTGATTCCTTATGTATTCTCCTCTTCCCCCACAATCCCCTTCACCGCCCACTGGCCAGTCCTCTGGTAGTGTTCTGTTTCTGAGCTTTACTGGGATAAGTCCAGAATATACTTTACATTTTGTGAATTGTTCCGTATCTGCTCAGATGTTCAGAATCACTGTCCTAGGGGCAGGATCTATTTTTTTTCAAGCTTCAGCATCTTCACAGGCAGCCTCATGTCCTGCGTTCAAATTCGAACACACTGAGCTATAATGCTCCCACCACCATGACTATCAGATACCTTTCTGTTTCTGCTCCAATACAGCTGCAGTAAAATAGCAATAAACAAGAAAAATGTGAGCTTTGGGCCCTTTAAAGTATCGTGTTTAAAGTATTTGCTGGTCATTCATAGAGGAATAGTGCAGCTGTGGATGTGCATCGCTTGTACGAGCCGCTCGGTAGGAGAGTGATTAAATCACACAGGACACTGAGACAGGGGTTCGAGCCCCGTGTGGATAACCATGGCTCCTAAAACTACAACTTTGATCCCTTATTGAATCTCTTAGGATGTGTTTAATATCATATTACAATAAAAATATAATAAAAAGAGCAGACCTAATGCACTTGACCCTTCCCTTCCCTTCCAGACGAGAACCTAATCAGGTTAACACATTCACCTTCCCAGTTTGGAATTGAGGCCAAAAGAGCAGCTCGGCTCTTTGTGACCAAGCTAAGATCTGTTGACTCATGACGCCTGGGAGGCAGCGCTGGAATGTTTTGTCAGGATCACGTTTAATGCCGGGAAGCTTATTGTCTTCTCAGCGCCCCTCTCAGGTTTGCTTTCCTGCAGTCTAAACAACCTAATAAGGAGCTTCTCCAATTATCCTCAGGCTCTTCTGACCTCAAACACCGCTTGCATGGTCCAGATGGTCTGAAATAATGCCTTGAAAACAAGTGGCATCCATCACATGATCTGTGCTTTTAGGTCAAAAACTGATTATCCTTTAATATTCTCCACCTGTCACAACTGTGAGGTCCGGGCTGCACTAGGGGGATGTCTTTATGTCACTGAAGATCTGTTTTAGGTTATAGAGGTTCATTCAAATTTGAGTTGGTTTTGAACAGCGAAATTCCCATTGACCTTCTGCGCCCTATTGGCAAATGTGTGCAAATACAACAGAATGCGAATTTAATCCCATAAAACCTTAACCAACAATTAAATCAGTATAAACATGTTCTTCAAGCGAGCTCTAACAAAGTCACTCTTAGATCTTCTGACCTGTAGGGACTGCAGATTTCGTAAAAATGTGCAACAACAAGAACAGGTTATCTAAGAACAGGTTAAACACTGCGCAGTGCAGAGCAAGTAGGTGAGTAAGATAAAACCTGCGGGGTCAATGAGAAGCTGAGGGTTATATTAACCTTTAGAGGTCACCAGTGATGAACATTAAATATTTACCACCCACAGCTCCCTGAAACAAGGAGAGATGTTCTGTTAGTGTGGACAAGTTTTCTACTGATATTCCACATAAGTAAAGAAAGTTTAATAAGATAATTTGGCAAAAAGTAAAATAAACCTTTTTATCATTGTTTGTTTATTAAGGAGCTTGCTAGTGGGGGAAAAAGTGACTATGCAAAAGTTTTGGCACACCGGTAGTGCAAATTCTCAGGGAACCTGTTAGTGCTCCTCAGAGAGCATGTGAGAAGAAACTAAACAAACCATTGGAATAAATGAGGCGTCATCCGAGGGAACCGGTGCGCAATCCACTCCCTCATGACATCTTCCATAGTCTCCCACTCTGAGACACTAAAGTAGTCACAGAAAGCTGTCGTTCTGTCTCGCCATGCATCTAAACGCGGCTCGTCACAACAGCAGCGGGCGGAAAGATGCCGCCGTTCCGTCCCACAGACAGTCTGGCGGTGCCTTCTAATGAGAGGGGTACATTCCTCTCCAGCTGCAGGGTTAATTAGCGGCTGCCATGTGGGCCGATCATCTGGGAGCACCTTGATGGGCGGTACAGGCTGTGCCAGCCGGAGCCAGGCATCGATGCCACTCTGTCTTGCTGTAATGAGCTCCAGCGCAAGAGACTGCCGTGACCGTCACTGTCTGCCATGCCTACCTCACAAAGCTCAGAACTGTTTCTTTAGTCCGTCAATGACCCTTTGGTAAAGTAGGGATCTCGGATCTGGAGGCCTATTAATTGGCTCATCTCACGCAGAAGATGTCCTTCATTAACAAATGGATTTCAAACCAAGTTGGAAATGGAGAACTGGGAATTGAAGTCATGGTGGCATTGAGGGAACGTGAACATTTAAGGTGTTGAACTCAACGTGCCGAGTCTTCGCCTACAGCAGGTCTGCCGATAACCATTTCCCGGACCTGGACGAAATGAGGCTCAAAAGGTCGCCTCGTTAGCGAAAAAAATATCTCCCACTGAGTCACACGGAACACATGAGGACACTGCGGCTTCAGTCAAACGCCTCCTAACTCGCTAACAAGTAGGTGCTGTCAAGGTAACACTGCTTCAGCCCAGTGCAATGGGCCAAATGACCTCAGTAAAAGTTCAGCAGGCTAGGCTTTGCTTACATGGGCTGTGATGCAGTGTTCCAACCCCACAATCAAGGACTACAATTAGAAAAGTCTGTGCCATCTCTGGGAGGAGATGGTTCTCAGAGGAGTAATCCGGAAGCAGCAGGTCAGGGGAGAAGCCAGTTTGTGACTGTTTGTGATCTCAAGCCCATCTGAGCTAACCCTTGCCAGGGCAAGGGGCAACCCGGCTACCGCCATCATTTCCTGTGACCTTGTTTGCATCTGGGAATTCGCATTCCAAAAACAACATTCCCAGATGGAAAGTTCTGCAACGTACCCCGAGGGGCTCAGCTTCTCTCACTGGTAATAGTTCACTGAACCCATGGAGAAACAATGCTCTCTTTCCAGGCACAAAAAGGGGTAATATTGAGAAAAGCAGCTTCTATGTGGAACATAAGCAGCAGGCAACTGGGGCAGTGATGATACTGACCAGGAGAACAGAGGCATCCTAACAGATACAGTTTCCTACAGATATAGATTCTTACAGATACAGGTTCTGTAAACATAGAGGTTCCTACATATACAGGTCCCTACGTACACAGTTTCCTCCGTGTACAGTTTCCAACGGATAAAGTTTCCTGCAGATACAGGTTCCTTTGTTTACAGGTTCCTACAAATATAGGTTCCTACACACACATGTTCCTACAGATTTTTCACATTTTAGGGCCTACTCAATGGAATTACTTGTGATCGTTAAAAAAGTAAATGCAATTCGCAAAAAGACTCATTTCTGTTTGAAGGTAAGACATACTGTGTCTTTGTTAGCTACATTAGCAGTGGCTAATGTACATTAGCAATTTGGACTCTCTTCCCTGGCAGTGTATAATACTGTGTAGTTTTGATTGTTCACAAGACCACTACTGTGGCCCCTTCCAAATCTGGCCCAGCTCCAGCTGACCAACAAGCTCTGATCAGACTTTGGCTCTCAGCTCCACCTTTTTTCAGCATCAAGCTCTGCCTGACTCTTCTCACAGGTCCAAGACCTGAATCAAAGTTTTTGACACTGAAGTGGTGGAACAAAGTTCTTAAGACACTGTATTCAAATAGAGACTGAAGACCGACCTCTTCCCAGATCACTGAGGAGAACATCTACATCTTCATTAATAAATGTAAACTTCACAAATAAATTGTAAAAACATTTTTCTAAAGCCCAGGTTGAGGACTAGTTTCATGTCTGGTAGAATCCTAGGCTACTAGCAGCTGTTCATTTTAAACCTGAGTTTACTGTTGTGAGGGATGTGTTTTCTTGTGGAATATAAAGGAATCCTGTCTAAATTTAATTGAAGGATTGACAGTAGAGATTTAGTCCACTGGATTTGGTCCTCCAAGCTCGTTTCCGTTGCAGATTTGAGCGCTGCCGTGGCACGAAAGCCCAGGAGGGAGTTTCCGCCAGCGCAGCAGTGACTAATCCGCACATTACTTACAGTGCAAGGAGTGTCCCGATTACAGCGCAGTGGCGTGAATATCCTTCGTGTGAAGCCCTGCGTGTGGCTGAGGTAATGGATTTAGATGTTTCTGGCAGGAGGAAACGCGTCGTGGTGATGCTGACCCTAATCCAATCAAATTCTTCCTGATGACATCACCGGCCACACCTGGGCAGGAAGGTGTGATTCCACATGGGATATCTCGGGGAACGTCCCTGACTCAACACTAAGCCTCCCTAAGGATCCCCTCCAGGCACGTCAGCATGGGAGAGCATCTCGGGCAGCTATGAGATCACTGTGGTTTATCTGTGGGGGGGTTTGGGACATACCTGAGTATCGAGTCTGTACACGTTCTATTCCATCCTCCACTTCAATTCAGTTTTCTCAAATATCATTTTAATATTAGGGTGGTAGTAGCCTAGAGGAAAAACACTTGCCTGTGAACCTAATGACCACAAAGCTGCAGGTTCAGAACCCCACATTCTACCATTGTGTCTTTGAGCAAGAACCTCAGTTGCTCCAGGAGGACTGTCACTGTCACTAATGATAGTAAGTTGCATTGGATAAGAGCATCTGCCAAATGCTTTTAATGTAAATGTAGTATTCCTTTATATAAGCAGACCCCTCACCTAAATATTTTACTTTACATTCCTTCATACTGTTTTACATCCATTGCCATTTCAATCTTATTATATTGATTATCTATGTGTTTCACATTTCTTTTGGGCTTTTATTTTTGCTTCCTTCTGTTTTTAGGGTCAATATTTTTATTACATTCCTGTAGAGCACATTGAATGACGTTTGTGCATGATGATGAGCTACATAAACAAATTTGACTTGATTTGACTTGAAATGTAGGTCATGCGGGCTGAATGACTTGTTTTGTTCTCATCCAACACTATAATGTTCACCTACTGTTAACAGTAGAAAGAGAGAAAGAAAGAAGGGAACAAAGAAAGGGAGGAAAAAAGGTTCAGCCCCCTACTGGTCATGCTGAAGGGGAAGAGTGGCAGATAACACTTTGAGTCTGGGGATGCTGTGAGTCGAGGCGAGGCGAGTCTGTGGGAGCGCTGTGTGATTCATGCAGCACTGTGGTTTACATTAGTCATGTTCAACCTGGACCTGTTCTGGGTCACAGTGATTCTTCAGAAAATTGAGTGAGACGACAGTTACGCAAGAGCTTCCAAAAACAAATGAAATGAAAATGAAAGCAAATAATGTCACTTCAGGAATCCAGCAAAGACATTTGGAACACTGGATATCCAGAAACTCTGCATTCAATTGCGTTTATCTGGAAACCTCAAACACTGATGGTAGCTGGACTGTAAATTACTTAATTAATTTGAAGTCTATTTTTTGATTTCACCAAGCTTAAAAGCGGTATTTAATTTCTAAATGTATCAAAAATAGGTAATATTTGCTAGAAATGTGCTGTTTTGTTACTTGTATTTTCTGAAATGTTGATAGAATTCCAAGCAAAATATCAATTTGTTTCTAAATACATGAATGTTCCAGTATGGTACTTTCATCTGCAGTTTGGGTTTTTTTTCTACCAGTTTTCTCCCCAATTTAGTTGTTTTCAATTTTCCTCATTAATCAGGTCTGGCCCAATCCTGTTTTTGATACTAACATTCGGTATGTATGTACTACTGTTAAGAGGGATTTGTAGATTTGAAATGAGTTCCATCATTAGGAAAATCAGGCCGTCCATTCTCATCTTTTTTGAAGTTTCCTCAGTGTTTTGAAGTTTCCAGATCTCAGTAAGATCCTCTAGAAAGGTTTTTTTTCTTTGTGGAAAGCGTTTGCAGGGGCACAGTCAGGACCGAAATGCAGAAACATAAAAGGAAAGGCATCTGCAATTGAAATCTCCAGTTAAATGAACAGAATATGTTCCTGGAATAAAAGGAGCCTGGCGCAGCAGGAGGCAGAGTCGTTTCTGAGGAGGAGAGCGGGAACCTCCCGGTGACGCAGGGACAGGGAAGATATTTCCAGATGGCTGAACGTCCGTGTCAGGGTGTCAGACTTCAATCCTGCCAAGCTGCGGCATAAATATCTCTCCTTTGCTCCAACATGCCATTCGCTAAGGCATCCAGGGCCTGCTAAAGCTGGAAGGACCTTTACAGCAACCATGATCAGACAATCTTCGCCGATTATTGAATTTACTAGAGTGTAAGAACGAGCCTGTGTGATGGAGATGGAGCAGCTTTTCAATTCAATCTCTACGTCTGTTAATATTTTAAAAATTATCAGAAACAAAATGCGCCATAACTTTGGGACAGGTCACAATTTATGTATTTTTTTTCCAATATGCTAAAACAAACTAATTACAAAGTACAAGTAGAGGATATATTTAACTTAGATATTACACTGAATATGGTGTCATTTGACCAAACCATTGAGGGACAGGTAATAATATACATTGAGATATTGAGAAACTATTCAGCCATCCATTCTCTGAACCTAGCCTAGTACACAAAGGATGAAAGGAGGAGACACACCCTGTACAGGTTTCCATAAAAAGAGATGGACGATAACTCTGTCTGTGTGAGTCCAACTATAAAATTATAACCAAAAGAAGTTTTTGTCTCAAAGAAAGATTTGGTGAAACTCATCCATGCCTTTATATCCCGCAAGTACTGCAATGCTCTTTTACATTGGACTCCCCAAAACAACTATTAGAAAGATACAGCTTATTTAAAATGCTGCTGTTGGGGCGTCAAACAAACCCCAAGAAAAGAGAGCACATATACATTTTAGAAATGAATCCAAAGGGATGCTAATAGTTTAAAATCACTCAGTGGTTTGGGTCCTGAATCCATCACTGAGATGTTCAATGAATTTCAGCCTGAAAGGTCTTTTAGATCATCTGGTGAGTTGGTGGCAGCCAGATCAGAATCTAAACACAATGAAAAATAATTTCTTCATTATACTGCCCACTGTTAGAAGCAGCTCTCCATGGAGGTTATACTGTTACTAGTTTAAAAATAAACCGACCAGTTTTCCACTGCTTTCAGTCCCCAGTAAGATCTGCACAAAAATCATGCATGTGTATCTATATTCTTACATATCGCTTAATTTATCAAGGTTTAATTTTAAATCCTAATTTTATTGTATTTCAGTATTGTGGTTCTTTCTGTTGCCTACTTCTATTTTTTATGTTTTTGCACCTATTTTATCTCTATAAAGCACATTGAACGAGTCTGTGAGTGATAATGTCCAATACAAATAAACCTTCCTTGCCTTGTTTTGCTTATGAACAATAAGTGGAGATGTGTACCTAATAAGATGGCCGGTGAGTGTGAATCGATGACAGCTATTAGTGGGAGAATAGGAGGAGGGGGTGCAATTTTCATGCTCGTTATCTTGTTTATGAGTCAGCTATTAGAACGGCAGCGTAAATCAGTAATGCACTAAAACGCAGCCCCCCGAAATGCTCCGGATGTACTGATTCAGGTGGCGTCTGCACTCCGGGGATAATTAAATAAAACCCACACGCCAGACGTCGACCCCATTCCGGCGGTGGTGGAGCTCAGTGGTGCGAGTTGGACAAGAGATGCAGGTGGTACTGCAACACTGCAGTGATGTGGCGCTACTGACCACAACCCCTCCCCCTTCTGAGCTCCCACCCTTATCCTGAACCACAGAACTACCCAAGGGCCGGTGGTGACGCACGCAGGCCCAACACAAGCCACAGCGCAACCCATGTTGACCGATCTGAACTGGAATCGGTCTGGAGGCCTGTTTTGGAAATAACAGCTCTGTGTGGTTCAGTGGCTACATGAGGGCTGCTGTTGACGGCGGCGCTTTTTCAGTGGCACCACACTGGAAAAGTGTCTTTTTGAGGCTGAGGAAAATGAGGCTCACACAAATCATAAACGTCAAAAATTCAGAACGCTGAAACGAAATGAAAACACCAGACATCAAATTCATCAAAAGGGCAAAAATGTTTGCCAGTTAAATACTGCAGATATTGGGTGGAAGTTCCCAAAGCCTGGATCTCAACATTACCAAAGCCACCTGGACAGAAAACAGAGCAAAAAGCCGCCAACGTCCAAAGAAGAGCTTTGGAATATCATTCAGGAAGCCTGGAGAACGATTCCTGCAGACTCTTTAAGAAATTACAGGAAAGCTTGTCCAAGAGAGTACAGGCTGCGAACGGTGTTCAGACCAATACTGACTTTAAAGCTGGTTAGAATTCAACAAACCCTGTTTGTGTTTATACTGTATTCACATACATGTTTGTATTTGTTGCAATAAATCACTGTATCAACATGCTGTCTCATTTTCCTGCAAAATATGTAGAAATGAGGGATGGCTCAAGGCTTGTTTTGGAAATAACAGCTCTGTGCGGTTCAGTGGCTACATGAGGGCTGCTGTTGATGGCTGCACATTTTCAGTGGTCCACACTGGAAAAGTGTCTTTTTGAGGCTGAGAAAGATGAAGCTCATAAATTGGAGACACCAACATTTCTGAACAACCAAAAATTTTTGAACAATGAAAAACACGTTGAATTAACTAAAAATATACAGACTCTAATGATACATTATACAGTGTGGCACAATGTTGACTGAACTACAGTCGTAGCTGTGAATAAGAGACCTTATTTGCAGTTAAATGGCAGATAAAAGTTCGTCTCTGCAACCTGAGCAGACGAAAGATCGGAATCAGAAAACTTTATTGATCCAAGAGGAAGTTACTTATGATATGACTGCACACACAGAGAGAAACAGAGAAACAAGAACAATATAAAGTATAAAGCCTAAATAAATCTAATAAAAATGAAACATGCACATGTTGGGAAATATGTTGTGATATTTCACATGGTAAGGCTAAAGAAAATAATGACGCCATCAGGGATACCATCACTGTATTCGATTTTAGAGGTGTGTGTGTGAGAGTGTGAGTGAATCCTATGTATACAGAAAACTTCCACTTCGCAACCAAACTAATAATTGTTCGCTAAAATTCTCGCATATTTGTGGATTTTTTTTTTTTTACATTTTGTGACGTCTGGCCCTCGTCCACCATGCCCCCTGTCTTCTTGCAGGTTGTTTATGTTTGGGCGTCGGTTAGCAAGGCAATCACACACCTAAATTGAGTGAGCCTCTGCTGCTCAGCCGCGCCCCCAAACATAAACAACCAGCACGAGGACAAGGGAGCATGGTGGACATGTTTTTTTTGTTGACGCAATACACAATTTTTCATGCGTTTGGTGCTAAATTGGAAAAATATACTTTAGTAATTTTGTATTTTTTTTGGTACTGTCAAGAATAAACAAGGAAAGTGTGTCTTGGGAGGGTGACATACCGCTGTACTGAGAGGCAGGAGGTTTGAAAGTAGCCAATCCGAGAACCTTATTTATTTCTCTATGCTGCTGATTGGCTGCCTGTGATGCCACTCTGGCAGACACAGTCCAGATTTTTCCCGTGGGGAGTTGCGATTGTTCTTGTGTTTTTCATTATGTCTATCTTAAAGCTTTATATTTTTATTGCTGTAAATAAAAAATAAAAAATTCTGCATTTACCTGCTTATACCAAAGAAACCGACAGCGTATACCAAAGAAAATCCCCATGCATGAATTGCAGTACACTCTATACAGGGGTAAAGTCAGTATTTTACATTCTAGAATTTTTACATTCTATACTGTACAGTATGAATTTAGGTTTACCTTTACATTTTCTTTTAGGGTAATATATTAGGCTGAGTTTAAAATGATAAAGTGTTTGGGGAGCATATTTGGGGGCATATTTTACACAATGAAAATAGACATTGTTAGGCATTTCTTTACCACACCACATATTCACGTTTTTTTTCTGTGGGTGATCTTGGAACGTAACTCCACGATAAGCATAAAACCTATGGCGGTCATGACAACTGGTTGTGTAACTGACATCTATTGACACATCTGACAGACATGCACACAAAAACACACACATACAGACACACACACACAATCAAACACACACACACACACACACACCTGTTTTTGTTCCCTTCAGGCATATTCTCAGTGCTAGTTTTTACTTGTTGTGTTCTGGATCTCAGCCGAACACCTCGGGAGCCACAGCACAGACTTTAATTTTGTTTGTCACGAACATTGATATATTTATCACACATGTCAGTGCCTCCCATGCTACTGTCCAACCAGAGAGCAGCTTGAGCAGAATGAAGCTTTGACCATGACCCCCCCAACCCCATTCCTCTAAGGTGGAGCCCTAATGAAGCAGAGCCTACTCTTAACTGTGCTCTGGTCAGTTCGCTTTTTCATAGAAAATGTTGGTGTCATTTATAAACTACGACAACTAGTTAAGTAATCTATATGCAAAGATAAAAAATATAACAACAAACCATGTACAACATTATAAAGAATCCAAAATGAACTGTAAAATTTCTATAAAATGACTACAATGAAAGATCTAAGGATTTGCTAGAAATGCCAAATGATACTTAAATACTTAAAAGAATAGGCCAAACATCCCACAGATGTGAGCGACCAACCAAGATGTGTTTGGAATCCAAAAACGACTTCAATAGTTTATGGAGTTAACGTCTCTGACAAACACTAGAAGTAAATATTTACCCAAATTGTCTCCAAACTTCTAACAACCTACTGAAAAACACTTCTAGAACTCATGATTTCTGCACCCCAAATAATGCACATACCAGGGGTCACCAGGGGTCACCAGGTTTACCAGTACGGATTAGGATCTCAATCTGACTAAGCAGGGGCTCAACTCTTCCAACTCAACTGTTAACATTAGAAACCTACATGACAGGTATAAACAGTCCTTCATGTATGCTTGCATCATTAAACAATGTACAATGCAAAGGTTTTCAGGCTCCCTTTCTTCCTTCACATTATGCTACCAAGGAGCCAGCCTTTCTTGTATTTTAATGTAGTCTTCAGGTCCAATTCCTGATCCTGACCAGTCACCTGTTTTTTATGACATTACAAAGCACATCTAACTTAAGGCCTAAACCAGAGAAGAAACAAAGGCAGATGATTCCAGATGAACAGGTAGGGATCAGTATAGTGGTGGTGCTGAATGCTGAGTTGCAGGAAATTCTTGATCTAGACTCCTTGTTTAGGCAGTATTATATTTATTCCCATTTCATTCATTTAATCTACTCAATATGCCTTGATAAAACAGTCTGACAGGCAGAAAAATGTATTTTTGCTATATCTAAGCCAAACAAAAAGAAATAAGGAGTGGGTCAAGATCTGCACAGTTCTTTAAATGTAAACATTTACTGGCTATAAAACTACATTTAAAGCATAAACGGCCACTCAAAATGTGGTAGGTTTGCTTGAATTGCAACATTATTTCTATACACTAACAAATAATGATAATAATCTTCACTGCAGCTTCACTATTGCTGATGATCTTGGATTCTGGGGTGAGGGGGAGTTCCTAGTTTAAGTAATTTTCTAGTTCTAGTTCAAACACAATGCACGATAATTAGTGGCTAATACTGTAGGCCTCCTTACGATGACATCATGCAGGGAAGCTAAAAGGATTTGTTTCATCAGCACCTCAGCAGCAGAAGCAGTGGTGTGAAAAGGTAACCTTGCTTTTTAGAGGATGTAGTTGTGCGTTTAAGGTGTGAAGAGCGGTGGAGGGGGTTGGGCTGCAAGTCAAGTCTTGCCTGAGGCCCCAGGAAAGCCAGGACCAAGAGTGTGTAAATGTGTGTTGGGCTGTTTCCTAGTGTGAGACCAGCAGAAGAAATTCAAACAAGCAGTAATTAAACTGCCAACTATTATTTTACCAATTAAAAAATAACATTTTAATCAGCAGTTGCAGGTTAATTGATTTTTTAAAACATGTTTTAGAACACAGAGCATGAAACGAGGGGACTAATCAAGGCTATCAGTTAACACAGTTCCTCTGAAATACAACCTCATCAATAATAACAATAATAAAAAATAGTAATAATAACAACAACAACAACAACAAAAGTAATAATAGTAATAATAATAATAATAATAATAATAATAATAATAATAATAATAATAATAATAATAATAATAATAATAATAATAATAATGCCTCTATTTTACATCTCTCACTGGCACAAAGATCATGTAGCTGTATCTGTTTTCTATTATACTGCTATCTTTACCTTTACTTAAACTATTTTATGCTCTACAAAAATATATTCTGTAATTCTTTACAGAATATTTCTAATGCTTTACATTTCAGGCTTATTTTACCACATAAACTGACACTGAATGACCTCTGCGACCTCACAGTATGATTATGTGCTATACAAACTCCCTCGCCACGCCTTGCCTAGATTAGGCAACCCACAGCCGATTCCCAGTTTGAACACAGCTGTTTCTTGCTTGGACAGAATGTACGGACCAACTGGACCTCAGGAAAAATTGCAAAAGAGTTAAAGAAACATGAGTTTTGGTCCTGAAACGAAGACGGTTTGTTGAATACAGTGTGAGCCTGCTGAGATTATTCTGACCTATTTGTGGACCCTCGCCGCTCAGATAACAGGCTGATTATTCTCGGACCTCGTCTCTGCCATGTGTTCTCAATTATCCAGCGACACAATGCCATTAAAATTCTTCTCTAACTAATAACTGGACCTCGGGCACTACAGTGCTGGTCAGACTTTCGCTCCAAGCACACATTCTTCAGTAACAGCAAAGTTTTCATGGACCTGACAGGACAACAGTGTCTGATATCCCCCAAAAGCTCCAAGAGGAAAAAGAAAGCTCAGAAAGAAAAAAAGAAAAGATGCTATCCTGGAAAACAAAAAAATGTATCATTTGCTCATCTTGCTTTTGAACTCAGGACTCAACGAACTCAGAGTTAAAGTGAAACCTCTATGATACGCTCTGTTTTGCGTTGAGGAACTGAGTTGTTCCTGGGATGCTGCTGAAGGATCCAGGCCCGTAGCCAGGGGGGGTCAGTTGGTTCGAACAACC
>JBBMFX010009907.1:0-13000 GCA_037832545.1 Rhabdalestes septentrionalis | reverse complement strand
TACAGTACCTTAGGCGATTGGTGGATGTCGACTTAAATCTTGCTCTACAGGTCCTTGCTACTGTTGTGGATTACTTAGGCACTGTTGTACGTCGCTCTGGATAAGAGCATCAGCTAAATGCCGTAAATGTAAATGTAAATGGTTCAATACAAAAACGCATATCGTTACACCCCTAATCTATATATATATATATATATATATATGTACGATACTACAGTGTGCACTACAACGTAAACTGTAATAAAGAAAAAGAATAAAGTAGTGAATGTGCCTGTGTGAGTGTGTGTGTACGTTTGATCGCTTTTCACGTCCTTTCCTCTGTGTGCTGTCTGCCCATCTGGAGTAATTTGTAAGCAGTGCACATGGAGCCAGAGTACAAAACATAAAGCTTTGAACCACCATCACTTACTGAACATGCCAGCAAGCCTGCTGCTCCAGTCCCTAGGGATACTAATAGGACTGACAGTGCTCCTGCCTATGAGGGCTTTGAACATGAGTGTGTGAGTGTAAGAGTGTGAGAGTTCAATTACACATTCCATTACTGAATAATCAGTACTATACATTATATGCCACCTAAAGGATGTTTAATATTAGATACGTGTCACACAAATATGTGCCGGTATCCTGTAATTCCGTATGCTGCACCATTAAAAACGTACAATAAGGTGTGGACATCATCAATGCAATTCAAACCAAACCGAAATGTTTCCTACCTCAAAACCCAAGCACAGAGGCGCATGTATGAAGAAAAACATACAGAAATGTACTGCACAGTTTTGTTTAATGAGCTGCTACTGGTCTAACAGGATACTGCTGATGGGAAAAGCGGGGAAATTCAAACATTTTTATAATATACACTATAATATACCAGTCAAAATTTTTTGAACTCACTACATGAGCATGTTACTCAATATTCTTTGCTTTATAGAATGTTTACCATGGGAGTACCTTATTCCAGAGAAAATGTGATGTATTTTTATTTATCACTACTGACATGCAAAAAGCTATAACTGTGACAGCTAACAAAACAAACAAGTGCATTTAAAGTTCAAGAATTGTCTAGAGTTTACTCTACATCACCAGTTAATGTGATGTCAGACATGCACTGTTAAAGATTCTTGCATCTTGCATGGTTAGAAAACTTGTTTACTGGTCAGATTTTCATTTGTAGTTGTTTACTTATCAACTTTCGAATGTTTAGCATAAAATAACACACTGCAGTTCATGAAATGGATAAATGGTATTTATGTGTATTTTACTTTAATACTCTGTAATACTCTAATACATACTCTGTATGTAGACTTGAGCTGTGAATAATCATGCCTAGTGTAAGCTTTCAGCTGATCCTAAAATTTAATAGGAAGATCTAATAGGCACCATTATACCATTTAGGCAATTTAAGATGTACATAAATATAATAAAAGCAATCTTGGTGCCTCTTTTTCGAAAATAAGCCAACAGGCATTGGCGTTAGACATTAGCTAGCCAACATTAATGTCAGCAAGCTAAATATCTTAATAGGCTTTCAGGCATGTCTTGAATATCAAGCAATCTGGGCAAAATCCCAGTGAGCCTCCATGAATCTGACTAGTTTTGGCCCAGGTTTCAAGTTTCTCAGCAGATCAGTGCCCAGAGTATCACATTGCCTCCATCTGCTTACCCTCTTTCCAAAGTGCATCCTGGTGACATCTCATTCCCAGGTAAGTAATACACAAGCACCTGTCCATCCACATGATGTAAAAGCAAATGTGATTCACCAGTTTAGAGGCTCTATTTTGAATCTAGTGCAAAGTTTTAAGTGACTTTAAACCAGCAAAGGGCACCAAAATGTTATCCTTACTCTCTTACATATACAGAGCTGTGTTTTGTGTGCAACATGCAATAAAACCAATTAGAATGGCATGACACCACACCTTTACATGGCAGAGGCTTATGAGCTGTGGTAGACTGCTGATTTAATGTTTATCTGGCAAAATAGATCCGTTTTCGGCCAAGTCACCAACCTCAAGACCTGACTGGTCACTTGCTGCCTAATATATCCCATTCCTTGACAGATGCCGTAGTTCTTTTCACAGTTTTTTGTTGTTGCCAGAAATACATCTTGCAGGGTTGTTCCGCTTCCAGTGACATCCGTGGCTGAGTGCAAGAACAAGATTTTTTGCAATGTACCCAAGTGTTCAAACTCAAAGCAAATGCCGCTTTTCCCCAGTCTATGTGGCTTCCCAGCTGACAACAAGCAGAGAAAAATTTTAGGTGGGAAGTAATGCATTTATTTTTTCGTGTGCAGTCAGCATTTCACAGCCACAGATTACATTGAGGGTAGTTCCTGCTTGACAGTCAGTGCTGTTCCCAGCTGCTTTCAGTAGAACAGACTTCATGTCCCCACTCAAAGATTGCCGGCATTCGTGAGGGCAAGCGTAAGGCAAGGAGCAGATTTTTATTCACTAAATCCAGCAGCTCTGGAAAATGTTTGCAGTGATGCTACGGACCAAGATTACACGATATGTCACTTTGTTAACACCAGCAGAAACTTTTTAGCTGTAGTAACATTTACATCTGCTGAATCTATCCAACATTCTACCACTCCAGAGCAATTGGATGTAACGTGAGACATGAAATGCAGTTCCAGATGTCAGCAGCAATAATGTTGGCTTATTTTATGTTAATTCCACCCTGATATTGAAAGGGAAAGGAGGGATTTATTTTCTTTGTTCAACTTGTTGAATGTCCTCCAAACATCTTGGACGCATGCTCAAATTAGTCTTGGAAATTAAGAAAACCTCCTAACTGTTTTAAAATGCCTGTATGTCTGAGGCTGGAAGGCTATGGTAAAACTTTTTTTATGCGGTGTCCACATACTTGTGAAAAGAGTGTACTGTAACTAGATATCAATGTTCTTCACTTCACCTGTCCCTAGTTTTAATGTTATACTGATCAGTGTGTATAGCATGGAGGAAATATGCTTCGAGCACCCAGACAGTAAGAAGCCACCCCGGCCTCATTCAATGCAAAGCAGAGCTCTGTCCCTATCTATATTGTCTTTGCAATGTAGGTTCAGATGGCAGCCGAAGGATAAATCTGATGTGAACAGGAGCATCTTATCTGTTCAGAGCCAGAAAATGTTTAAAAACTCTATGCTTGACTGTGCAGCAAGGCAAGCTGGAACTGAAAATTAATCCAGCATGGTCCACAGAGTTCAGACAGTCATTGACTGCGAAAGATCTTCATGTAGCTTCTAAATTTGACAGTTTAATTTGAGATGAATCAGTCCCTTTACACATTGAGGAATATGTGTGAAAGGGGCATGATCAGTCTAGCATATAACATTTTATTACTCCTGCCACAGTATCGTAAATGCCTACCACTCCATTTTTCTGGTGATATGTTTGCTTTATCAGTGAGGGACTGCCATAATTATTAGGGAACCAATAGAATTAAGCACATTTCTAAAAGAAATAGAGCAAAAAAAATCTTGCCAAGCTGAGCTAATGCCAGGTAAAGTAATTCTACACAAAGCTTCACTAATCAGAGTCTGCTAAAAGGAATACCCAGGACCAAACTGTCTTCTCAAAGGAGGTATTAGGTATTGTTATCACTTTGTCCTGAATGACACATATTTAGCCAGCAAATTTCATGGGCATCCTTGCGCATTACTTATAGTTCTTTAACTCACTAACCAATATTGCTTTCTGACGTCAGATCAGATCAGCTACAGATGCTTACTTGCCAAATCTAGATTACACAGTTTGCCACAGTGGTAGGTTTTACAAATCTCACTCTAAATTTGTATTTGCTTTGGCAGGTAACAGCATTTAATCTGCCCTCCTGGCTATGATTCATATATAAGATTTCCATAATACATTAATAAAAACTTAAAAATTAAAAAATACATTCTGCAGGGTTTCATGCTCAGACAGACCAGCCTCGGTGAGACACTGTAGGATGAATTACTTGAGTGAGAGAGAAAGAGAAGGTTCTTATATGGAGTCTAGGCACATATATCCAAATTTTACAGCCATTCAATTTCCTCGGTTCCACCATGTTTAGTACCTTCGTGAGACTGTCCTTTAATTCATTGTCAAAGAAGGTACAGACTCCCCTTTTGCACACACACACACACACACACACACACACACACACACGCATGCGCACACACACACACACACACACACACACACGCACACGCACACACTCAAAGAACATTAACTGAATGATCTAAAGCTGTGTTCAGAAGGACATTCTTGTGCCTATATAAACACATAGACACACACACACACACACACTGTCACATTGTCACACTGCTTGGTCTTACATACTCTTAGAACATTGTGTACAAAATGTATAGCTGTGTTCCATAGGACATTCTTGTGCCTATATAAACTCACAAACACACGTGCAGTCACACTGCTTGGTCTCATATACTCAAAGAACATTGTGTACATAATCTACAGCTGTGTTCAGAAGGACATTCTCATCCTCATAAACACCTACACACACACATACACAAACAGACTTATTGATAGGTGTTGCTGGTTTGCTGTGGGTGTGCCATCAGAATGATTTGCCATCAGTGAAATTGGACCATCTCCTATACGCTGACAGATGGTTACGTCAAAGCAGACTCCACAAAATGGACCAAGGTACGCTTTTTTAACAGACAACGAAGTGTAATTTCCTGTGCTGGTGTCTGCTGTCTCAGCGTATCATTCTCATTCAAATCAATGTCAAGAGGTGCCTTTTTGATGGACACCAAAATGTCCTTGTGAAAATGTCCTTTTAACCAAACTATACTCCAACTCAACCTCTCTCGCTGAGTCTTTCCTTCTTCCCCTCCCTCTTCTCTCTCTCAAGGTGATTGCTGATTGCTTGGATTGAGGGACTGTCAGTAAAAGAGAGAAAGTGCCCACTCACTCATTTCTCGGCCTGTCTTGAGAGCTAATTCCTCCGCATGGGCTGATGTGAATATTTATGCGACAGGACATACGTGTTTTAAGATGAGCACTGTGCCACCAAACAAACAGGCTCTGCATATGTGAATTGAACAAACACCATGTCTTATGTGTCACATGTGAGGATTTTCTTTTTTACGAATAGATTACAGAAGAACACCAATGAATCACAGTGTTGATCTGCATACATCCTGCACTAAACCATTCCATCTTTAAAAGGTCTATGATTTGTGCATTGCAGCAGAATGAAATATAAGGTGCATTGGCATAATTAATAACTGCCTAACTGTTCACAGGGCTGTAACGGTACATGCCTATAAATTGTAAAACAGCGTTTAAGGAGGGTGGTTCACAGTATAACATCTTTGACAGGGATAATATTTTTTCTTGCAGGTGACAAATTCCAGATTCTAAAATGCTGGAAGTGTTTTACAAATTGTAATGTTATACACTGCTTATGTTTATAAAAATCATTACTAAAACCAACACTGACCACATACAGAGCAACATGCCACAGCTATAATTCTTTTTTAGTTTATAATTTACACCATTGGTGTAGTGCAATGTAACAAAATGTTCTAATTATGCTTACATGTTAAAATGTAACAGTTTGCATATTTTAAGGTATACTTAAGACAGACATATATAAATGAGTCCCGTGCTATCTGACTTGTGTCTCATTCAAAAATCTCTCTGGGTGGGAATACTGCAAACTTTAACGTGAATAAGTGGCAGAGCTAAACCTTTGTTGGCTGAAAAGGCAGATATACGTAAATGTGCTGGTTTTGGCAACACAAAAAAACAATGCAAAAATGAAACACATTTCTATATGTCCATATGTGGACCTTATGAACTGGGGAGTGAACATTATATTTTGAAACACACTACATCTACCAATATACTAAACACACTAACAATACTTTATTTTTTTTAAATATAATTTACTTTTAAAAAGTATAAATATTGTGGATATTTAGCCAAGGAAAATGAAGCAATTTACTCTGGGGTCAATATGTTTTTCTGATTCACCCAAAAGTTGCCCCTTGAAACTGTATATCTTACAAAACCATAAAATATGCAAAACAATGATGGCAATAAAGATGTTTTGTCACGTTTACAGCTCACCTGTGTGTGTGTGTCTCTGCACAAGATGCTACAACTGTGCACGACTTTATAGTTTACCTACGTGTGTGTTTGTGCGTGTGAATGATGAATTTATATATTTGTGCACAAGTTTAAAGTTTCTATGTGTGCGTGCGCGATGAGTTGCTACAGATGTGTTTGTGGTTTACGTGTGTGTGTGTGTGTGTGTGTGTGTGTGTGTGCGTGTGCGCGCGCGCGCGCGTGGAACGCGGACGTGTTGCAGTGATGCCCGCAACCGCAATCTCCTCACGTTTAAAAGAGGCCAATAACCCACCACGCGCCTCATGCACGCGCCCACAGTGCTGCGACTCATTCACCAACAGAGGACCCCCACACACGCCCACCAATGGTAATTTCGTGTTTTAAAAAAAATCTAATCCTGCTAGAATCTCTCATTTTAACCCACGCTGTTATATAGGACGGGACATAGCCTCAGTGCCTGTGGGAAAATATTTTAAAGAGCTTTCTTCACGTTTCTGAATGAAAAAGGACGCGCACCGTTCAGCTGTCTTGTTTGCACAGCATCAATTTTTAATGCTCCTTATGGCGAAGGAACACGGCTCGGGTTTAGCCATTGCGTTTGATTATCAGACAGAGGCCGCAGACTCTCGTTTTTATGGAAATGTGAAGGGCGAGCCTGTTATGTATGTGTGTGTAGTGGTTGGGGTGGGGTAACAGTGCCTTTTATAACACTCTACAAAATTTTGCATTCGTTTCTGCAAAAATACACGCCATAAGCCCAGAAGCACCGACAAAAAGCCCGGTTACATGCTTGATGCCCACTGTTACCGAACCCGTAGCATATTTAATACCCACGGACCGTGCAGGCTGGAGCACAGAAGAGGGGCGGGGCCCTGTCTCCTCCGCCGTTGCTGTGGCAACCAACTTCGTGGAACCTCACCCCACTGGCGGTTATTCGCCGGTTTATATCGCCGTTGACCCAAAAAATAACACGAACTCAGAGGATCTAGATAACACTTCTCTCCAGCACATCCACTTCCACACAGTAACCGGCCAGAGTTCCAAAACCGCATCCCTCTTTCACACGCCTGTTGGGGACTTCCGATTCAGTTCATCCTACCGATTCTTATGAACTGTCGGATTCGACTATTCGACTCGTAGAGCCACATGAAGTCAGTTTTATGAGAATGACAACATAAAGGGAATATTTTCATATCATCCAATAACCATGGGACTCAACAAATCTGACTCAACTCACTCAGCTCTGAGCGTATTGCTATTCATAGCTATTCATTTATAAAAGAAGAACCGATTCAAATGATTGACTTGTCTGCTAACATCATGAATAAGAAAAAAAACCACACATACACACACACACACATACACACAGATGCTGCCGAGTGACGATTTGTGACGTCAAACCCAAGACAAACAATATTTTCACTTTAACACTTCTAAAATGCCCCTGCTGGGTCCTTCAAATATTTAAGAGCAAAAACCCTCCAGAGGCACAGCCGCCATTTTGAATGAATAACAAATGAGGGAATCTGTTCACACACACACACACAAACACATGGGCGCATACACACACATGTGCTGGCATTACTGTCCTTGTGGGGTGTTGCACTGGCCTTCACCCTAACAACAGGAAGTAACAGGAAATATATGGATCATTTTAGAAAAAATTATTTTCCTATGCGACATTCAGGGGCCATACAGTCTTCATAAATGTCCCCAAAACCACAAAACACTCTGGCATTCTGGGGCCATGCAGTCCCCATAAAGATGGTAAACACTCAGAAGCACACACAAGGTTCACTGCAAAAAATAACCACCCAAAGCCCTTGGTCAATGTGAGGGCAGGAGCCCCAGGCTGTGCAGGGGGTGTGAGTGTGTTCAGGTGGTCTGTGTGCAGGAGGAGGTCTGTGTGCAGGAGTATGTGTAAGTGTGCAGAAGAATGTGCAGGAGAAGGTGTGTGTGCTCAGGAGGAGATCTGTGTATTTAGGAGCAGGAGGTGTGTGTGTGTACAGGAGGAGGTCTGTGTGTGCAGGAGAAAGTATGTGTGAAGGGGGAGGTCTGTGAGTGCAGGAGGTGTGTGTGGAGAAGAAGGTGTGTGTGTGTGTGTGTGTGTGTGCAGGGGGAGGTGTAAGTGCAGGGGGAGGTGTGAGAGTGCAGGTGGAGGAGGTGTGTGTGGAAAAGGAGGTGTGTGTGTGTGTGTGTGTGTGTGCAGGGGAGGTGTTAGAGTGCAGGGGGGGTGTGTGTGTGCAAGAGGAGGTGTGAGTGCAGGAGGAGGTGTGCATGGAAGAGGTCTGTGAGTGCAGGAGGAAGTATGTGTGTGGAGGAAGAGGTGTGTATGTGCAGGAGATCTGTTTGAGCAGGAGGAAGTATGTGTGTGTATGGACTTACAGCAGTTGGTGATGGCGAAGCTGTTCGCCACCTCGAGGTTGTCTATGTGTGGCGTGAGGCGGAACTCGGCTGTGCCGAACTGGACCATCCCGACCCGAAATGCGCTGTACTCCTGGTCCGCTCCTCGGGGGAAAAGGCCACCTGGTGCAAAAATACACCAACAGAGAAAATATTTTGTAATAGAAAAAGACTGGTTCTCAGCGTGTCAGGTCCCGAATCGTCATTTAAACGACTTAAAACCGCAGTGAAGAAAAAAATATTATTTAATTAAATGAAATCACACACTTCCCAGTGAACAGAAATGTACGTTTGATATTGTGATTCAGGTTAGCGGTCTGTTTGGTGGAGTGAAGTAAAATTCAAATCCATTTTTTCAGGCTCAGCGTCAGGACACGAGAAAATGGAGGTGTAGCTGTGGTTTTCTTGAAGGTATCTAAGCGGAGGAAGCTCTTACCGATCTGGACGCTGGGAGACCCGCCGAGCGCCAGCCCCCACAGAGCGGGCAGGAGGAATCCGAAGAGACCCATCACCATCTTCTGATCTTCCACAACATCCACCACCAGCTCACACTGCAGCCGCCGCCTCCTCGCCTCCACTCATCCCGGAGCCGAAAATAACACAGGGAAATCAAAAGGAAAGAACGAAGAAAACAAAAAACGGGAAGAAGACGATGGTTGTAACGGTTGTCTCCTGTCCTTTTCTCGCGAGGACAGCGACGGTTGGTTGGCTCGCGCCGGAGAGTGGGAGAGAGCGCGCGCGGTGATGCACCTCCTCTGCGGCTCGGTCCGCGAGCAGCCGAACGCACGCGGGCAGAATACTGATGCGCTCCGGAAAGAGCCGAGCACAGCCGAAGAGCCCACCTTGCGCACTCGACCTCTAGGACCCTCAAGAGAGTGGTCACTACAGAGCACAAGTGTGCTAATTGGGACACAGCCGCAGTGGAAACTCACACTCAGGAGTGTCGCCACACAACAGTGTAAATTCACACTCAGGCGTGTGCATGCTACAGGAGTCACACCCAGAACGCTCACACTACAGAACACACCGGCGCTTATTGGGACACAGCCACAGTGAATTTACACTCCGGAGGTCACGTGCTGCAGAAAGACATGGGCACTTGTTGGGGTGTAGCTGCAGTGAGACCCTCTGGAGAGTGCACACCACAGAACACAGGAGGTACATCGAGACACAACCAGTGTGAGAACCGACTCTCAGGAGAGTAACTGACCCAATTGCTGTGACCTTCAGGACACAAGGTCCATGAAATCACACTCAGGAATGAAGAAATTACAAGTGCATATTTTGACACAGCCGCAGTCAGAACTCACACTTAGAAAAGTGCACACTCCTGAACCCACTGGCACTTGCTGGGAACAAGTCCTACAAGTACTACACACACAGTGAAAAGGGGGCTGCCGCCAATGAGTGTAAGGGTACCTTGGTCAAGAATACCTCAGCCGTGACACTAGCAGTTGAAACCCAATCCTCTGGTTGCAGGGCCAATGCCCTAACCACTAGGCCATCCAACTGCCCCCACTACAGTTCTCACTACAACAGAACCCACTGACACTTACTGGGACACATTCACCCGCATGAGAGTGCGCACCACAGAACCCACTGGCCCTTATTGGGACACAGTCGCAGTGAGAACTCACCCTCAGGAGAGTGCACACTACAGAACCCACTGGCACTTATTGGGACAGCTGCAGTGAGAAATAACCCTGAGGAGAGTGCACAGTACAGAAAATACGGGCACTTTTTGAGACACAGCTGCACTGAAATCATTCTAGAGTGCACAATACAAAACACACTGGCGATAATTGAGACACAAACGCAGTAAGAACTGACCCTCAGGAGAGTGGACACTTCAGAACACATGTGTACTTATTGGTACACAGCCGCAGTGAGAACTGACACTCGCCAGAGTGCGCACTACAGAAAACCAAGTATCCTATCGGGACACAGCCATCGTGAACACACCCTCAGGACAGTGCACACTACAGAACACTGGCACTCTTTGGGAGACAATCGCAGTAAACTCACCCATAGGAGAGTGTGTAATACAGAACACAATTGTGCTTACTGGGACACAGCCACAGTGAGAACTCGCCCTCAGGACAGAACATACAACAGAACACAGGAGTGCTTATTAGGAAACAACCGCATAGAGAAGTGAAACTCAGGAGAGTGCATACAATGGAACACACAAATACTTATTGGGAAATAGCTGCAGTGAAAACACCCTCAGGAGAGCATGCGCTGCAGAACACATGGGTGCTTATTGGGACACAGCTGCAGTGAACTCACACTAAGATATTCAGGGACTTAGGAAGGCAGAGTAATAGAAGCGTGGGTGGGGGTGGATGGAAGAATGAATGGATGGATGGATATATCACATTTTCCCTCCAACACAGGCAAAATGTGGACCGTCTTAAAGTGGGCAACATGTGTTTTAGAAGGCAGAACCAGTAACACCAACAGTGACTTTAATGACATTGTATTCAAAACCATAGACTTTAATATGTTGTTGTTCTCCACTCTGCAGCTATGACAGTTTCCACTTTTGGAGTTTCTGTGGGAATATGTGTTCATTCATTCTGTAGAGCATTTCTGAGGTCAGACACTGGTGCTGGACGAGAAGGCCTGGCTCACAATCTCCATTCCAGTTAATCCTATAGGTGCTAGATAGGCTTGTGTGGGCCAGTCAAGTTCTTCCACAATGAACTCATCCAGCCTATAGTTTAGATCGGGCCCAAAAAATGAGACCGGACCTGACATGAACCCGTGCCCGACACATTAACTGTAATTATTGGCCTGAGCCCGATTTAAACCCGACAATTTTTTAAAATACGTGTGATGATTAAAAAAATCAAATGCTTGACCACGGCCCGACCCGGCCCGGCCCGAGGACAGCGGAAGGAAATATTGGCCCAACACGACCGGGCTCGGGCCGTGTCGGGTTCGGGCAGAGAATCTAAACTCTAATCCAGCCACGTCTTTATGGAGCTCCCTTTGTGTACTGGGCCACAGTCATGCTGGAATAGAAAAGGTTTTTCCCCAAATGGTGTCTACAAAGTTGGAAGAATGGCATTGTCCAAAATGTCTTGCCACTACTCTTTGCATCATTTGCACTACTAATTTGCATTATTTGTACACTATGTCTCAAATGTGCCCACATGTGTATTGTTGTGTTTATTGTACAGTATGTGCCTATGGTTCATTACCCACTGAATGTATATCACTATATGTCTTTTGTTGGGTGTATAGAGAGTTAACAGCTACCGAAGTCAAATTCCTTATATGCAAGTATACTTGGCCATTAAAACTGATTCTGCGGAAGCATTAAGATTACTCTACACAGGAGGTAAGTGATACAGTAATTAAGAGATGTGTACCAAAACTTTTGTCCATCTAGTGAAGGTAGCAGAATGTAAGATTTCCAAAACAGAGGGCTCTGATTGCATCTGGCATAAAGCTAACAAATCCTACCATGAGAACCTCATACCAGCAGTCAAGAACTGTAGCGTGATGACTTGGGGATGCTTTGGCACAGTTGACATGTACATTTGAGTTGTACATCATGTTCTCCTATTACATTTCATATGAAGATCTGGACCCATTTAGTATAATTTGCAATCAGGGATGGGCAAACTGCTTCATGGCCCTGTGTGTAGGTAGCTGGTGAAAGGTTAGAGCCTAAAATTGCACACAAAGTTTTTTGTGTCTAGTCTGAAGCATGTAATGCCTCTAAAAGCTAGCATAGACAATTCCCGCAGGAAATGTCTATGAATACATGGCCCAGTGCTTGAAACATTTTATGATAATCTTGATTTGTTAAAGTCGTTGAGAGTCTCTGAGTAATATTTTTACTTTTCAAGTTGAGGATCAGTCTTTTTAGTGCAAGATAGTTTGATAGATTTAAGAATGTTTTACCATTTTCAGTATGACAAAAAACACATAAAGACACATGTAAGTCTATTTGGGTTTTGGATTAATTAAAGTGGGTATATTTATTTTGGGAACATTGTGACCTCTGAGTTGGTCATTTCCTCTAGTCTGCTTGATTTTTGTCTCAAAACACGGATTATACAGATTTGAAAACATTTGGTGTTCACCCTTCAACAGGCCTCTCAATGACAATGTATAATGTAGTCCTATATTTCTCCAACAGAGGGCGCCAGAGATCCGTGTTAAAACTGGACTTTGTGTAGTGGATGTTGTGCGTTTGTTGCAACTTTCTTTCTGCTCCCTATATGTATATGGCAGACAACATCTTTTTACTGTAGGTATTCTACTTGTGTACAGCAGTACCAATAAATCCAATTCAACCTGTTAGAACCTGCAAACTTGAAGATTATGCCGAGAGGCCTCGTCGAGCTGGTATATATTTGATGTGATTTACATAGCAATAAATGCTATAAGCTTCCATCACCTGTTAGATGTACAGTACCGTGCAAAGTCTTAGACAACTGCAAAAATAATATTTAAAAACTGTGGATGAGCAGTGATTGTTTTTCACATGAATGTAAATATGGAAAGTA
>JBBMFX010009879.1:0-13001 GCA_037832545.1 Rhabdalestes septentrionalis | reverse complement strand
AAGCACTTTCAGGCTGAAATAAAGGCTGTTTTCATTTGAATTACAATGCCTAGTATGTCTATTTAATGGTCGCGGGGGCAGGGCGGGGCGGGGCGGGTTGTAAATATAGATACAGTGGTGCGGGGCGGGCTGGGGAGGGCCAAATAATTTCATAAAAGCGGGACCCACTAATTCCCATATTTATCTTAACTGAATACTCTAACAAGTTTTCAAACCTCTAGGTCAAACTGAAACCAACACAACTAAAAATCATGGCAGGGCTAGCTGGGTGTGCTGGATGCTGGCATAGTCAAGAAACAAGACACAATCTTTTTATTTGACAACACAGCATTGCTAGTTCCATCAGTAAACCAATTGCACCAGGCACTGGCATTTTCAGGACTTTGCTCATCGCACTGATTTGAAATAAAACCTGTTGGCAAAGACAGTTTACAGCACTACACTTTCCAACAAAAGGATGTGTTCTGTGATAAAGATTAGGCTCAAATTGGGAAACTCCAACAGGCAGGACCTTGCAATATAAAAGTCAAAAACCACGACCTAGCCTTGCTAGGGACTGCAACATTTTGTTTTGTGTAGGGTCTTAATTGTCACAGGGGGAAATTTTATTTTGTTTTTTGGTTATGCTATAAAAGTAGGCAGTATACATAGAAAACATACAAAGAGGAACAAGCAATGCCCCATTCTAGAAATAAACTAGCTGATTCATCCAGACAGGCTGCTCACTTCTGCCCAATTTCTGCACACTTCTACAATTTGAAGGTTTGAGAGCAGCTTAGACAATCTACTTTCCGTTTGCTTTTTTGACCAAAATAATTAGCACAGCGCTATATTACAGGTAGCATTTAAAAAAAACAACAAAAACAACACCCTAAGAGAATTCAAAGCATGACACACTTTCACACACCGGTTAGCACAGCCAGTTACCTGCCTCTCCAACCCACATACAATCATATGGGGGCTTTTATTATTCAAACACCTACACTGTTTTTCCACCACCCTCATGACAAGTGGCTTTTCCACATCACTGTCTGCAACTGATGTGTAAGTTAATATAGAGTAAGGGTTTTAGACCTATTCATGTGGCTGTCATAAAAAATGACTGTATTGATGGACATAGCTTTTAATAGATTTAAAATCAAGGAAATCAAGGAGCTTATAGATGCTCAACTGAATTGCAATCTGGGTTACGGAGATGCTCTGACCCAGTCAGCTTGTGATTCCGATTTGACGTTTGTTTTAGTCACTTCCTTGACAGGTACCATTCAATCAGTGTAGTCACTTCACCTGTCGCTGATTTTAATGTTGCGGCTGATCGTGGTATTACCTTACATCTCAAAAACATGCTCAAGCGATGATCAAACTAACCTTCATAAAACCCATTCCGCCCATAACCTGGATGCACTCATCTGTCACCATCCATGCTGCTTCCTGAAACAGAAATAAAATACATTCCTTTTCATTCACATTATCTCAAACTGTATTTTCCTAGATTCAACCTTATCATAACTTTAAATATACCAGTTTGTTTTGCTTTGAATTAACTCAGAAAGTCTGTGTGTTACACAGTTATAGAGATAAGTGACAATAAGTTCTACTGCAACTTAATTTCTAATACTAAAATGCCCATGGTATGATTTTAAATTACATTCATCCGCCTGGTATGGTGCACACAAACCACTTACAGAGGCAAAGATTTTACTGATGGCAGCCTCGATTTGGAAGTCCGTTGCTCCACTGTCCATATTACCACTCACCATATAGGCCATTGACTGTGTGCAAAACAGAAAGAGAGGAAAACAGAAAAAAAACAGGGTTGAAAGACTAGTCAGAGAAGCACAAATTTCTTGTGAAATAAAAAGGAAATGGTAAAGGGGCTAAGGTGTTTAAAACCAGAACTTTTTTGCACTGTGTACTCGTGTCATGCAACCACTCAGAAAATGAAGAAACCTCCACTTCCTCTGCACAGCAGCCTCGATATTCATGAGTACATTTACCAAGACAAAGTACTGGAACAAGAATCCTGAGCACTGAAACAATGAACCGGGAGCAGCATGGGATATTTCTAAGCCCAGTATTATAAATGAATAGAGAAGAGCATTAAGAAATAGGGTTACATGGTTAATGTATGTAACAATAGATTTCAACAAATGATTTACTTCTTTTATATTCATATTAAAATAAACAAAAACCCTGGAAAATAAAATTGAATGCCTCAATGTGGTACTAATAACTTACAAAACTTGTGTTTACGAAAAATTTGTTCACTAAAAATTCACACCGTTCACATTTTTGACATGAGGAAGTCACCAGTGTTTTCACATGCACTGTATACTCGGACAATGAATGATTGCATAGGAGTGAAAAAAATGCAGTGATTTTGGTATGATCTTCATTTGAAAGCAATAAAGAAACTGCAACAAAACATTCCCTGTGAATAAGGAAGAGGGAAAAAGAACAAAAAACCCGAAACCACTCCCTCCAAGATGACCTAGATCACCATGTTTGACTAAGCATGTAAAATTTGACTAAACCTATTTGCCAACAACCAATTTGACTGACAGAATTGTTTTGTCCTGGGTTATGTCTCTCCTTTGTCTCAATTGGAAAAGGCTGAGTAGCAGATAGGTTTAGTGAACTAACACTTATTCAGTGCTCAACAGGAAAGGGTTGATTTGAGTGCAATAATTAACGTTTACAGTATTTAGCAAACCCTCTTATCCAGATCGACGTTAAGTAGCCTACATCTGTTCTTCATACCTGTTAAGCTAAACTAATATCAACACCTGGTTCTAACCAAGTTATTGCCAGCTTAATTACATGCCTTAACAAACCCTGTCAACAGAAAAAATACACAAATAAGGGAAACCAGTAAATAGGGCCCAAGGTTTATCTTAAAAATATAATTTGACATAATGGTTACGAATGGAGCTGCAGTATGAAGGAAACTGCATGGGGTCTATAAAACAATGTTTTAATAAAGGAATTATCGACTGTATCTACAGTAACTTTGCTGAGCTAAGAAATATTTGGCCAGATTGTCAATCCAGCACACTTTGTAACAGCCACTGAAGTGTTGGCTAATTTACTACAGCCAGCCTTCCTTTTGACTATTTGATCATATTGGTTCAAAAGTAAAAAAAGACGATTTGTCAGACCCAGATTAAGCCTAACCCTTTCCATAATGATTCACTAGAATCAGTAGGAAAACAGGAAACACTGCAAGGAGATGGCTTTCCAGGACTGGAGGTGAAAACCAGAATCGAATTAGGAAATACAAACTCATTAAAAAAAAAAACTGCACTGAAGGTCAGAGACAAGTAAGAAACAAGATATTAGCTTGGCTCACCTCTGTTACATACTGAAGCATGGCCATTCTGGCCATCTTCTCCTGTATAACTCCATAGTTGTGGATCTTACTGCCAAACTGGGTCCTATTGGCAGCGTGGTCCACCTGAGAGAGGGGGAGAGGGGGAGAGAAACATACATAAAATATATAGATAGATAGATAGAGAGACCAAGGGAAAGAGACAGACCGAGAGAGAGAGAGAGAGAGAGAGAGAGAGAGAGAGAGAGAGAGAGAGAGAGAGAGAGAGGGAGGGGGAGAGAGAGAGAGAAAGAAGGAGAAAGAGAGAGAGAAAGAGAGAGAGGGAAAGAAAGAGAGAGAGAAAGAGAGAGAGGGAAAGAAAGAGAGAAAGAGAGAGAGAGAAAGAGAGAAAAAGAGAGAGAGAGAGAAAGAGAGAAAGAGAGAGAGCGAGAGAGAGAAAGAGAGAGAAAGAGAGAGTAAGAGAGAGAAAGAGAGAAAGAGAGAGAAAGAGAGAGAAAGAGAGAGAGAGAGAGAGAGCGCGAGAGAGAGAAAGAGAGAGAAAGAGAGAGAGAGAGAAAGAGAGAGAGAGAGATAGAAAGAGGAATTGAAAGAATTATTATTACAATTAAACATTTAATTGTCTTTAAACTCAAATAGGTGAAATTGAAGGCGTGTATGAAGTCTCAGACCCAGGGTAAAAATGGCTGAACAGCACGAGACCAAAATTCCCTGTCAGTTTCTCTTTGTCACAGTCATCACTTTTTGTGTGGTCATAGACTACAAGTAAATTGAAGCCTAATTCGGTCTTCCTGCCTCTGAGCCTGATCGGAACCCTGAATAGGCTAACCACACTCAACACATTTCACACTTTGTAAGTAGAAGAGCTTTCATGCTGAATGCTAACATTTGGGCAGATGTGAATTGCTGATTTGTTTTATGGTATACGAAAAAACCTCCACACACTTTCATAATATGAACCTGGTAATGGTGGTACTAAAACCTGACCTAATCTTTTTTCAGAATGACCTAGTGTACTTACCTAGTGCAGTTGTATGGAGTAACTGTATGCAGTTTACAAGCTTGCAGGTTTAAGCTCATTCCTCTGAATAAGTGCTTTGTTAGAGCTTTACCCATCAGCATTTTGGCAAAAGTCTCTCTTAACTTTGCCCCATTATTCAAAGAATATCCCCCATGCAGTTAGATGACAGAATTCTACCTATTTGCATACCGTTTCACATCTTTATTATGCCACCCTGGTGTTGAAATAACACTACTTGAAAGCACCAATTCTGAATGACAAAATTTCCTATCTAGAGTTTTCAGAAAGAGGAGCTCAGGTTTTTATTTTCAGGTGTTTTCCCCAAATTAATCTTTCCATATTTTAACACAAGACAGCCCCTTCTACTGAAAAGTAGCCCTCTGCTAGTTTCATGGGGCAATCTGAGGAACCAGCTACCAAGATGTTACACTGTACATATACACATACATAAACTAGTTGTGTGTGTGTGTCTGATTAAATTGAGAACATTCCTTCTTCATAAAGGGTGTTTTGCATTTTTCTTTTTTTAAATATTTTTTTATTGTTTTCTCAACATTTTTTTTAATAAACTGGTCATTCTAGTTTATAATGGTAACTGAACAAATCAATTAAGGTAATTGCTTTGCTCAGGCCTTTACATTGCATCAGAATCCCAGAATGGTCTTTGAGATTCCAGACAATTTTCAGACATTTTAGAGACTAACTCATTTTACTAAAATAAAAGGTTTATGATATCTTTAAATCTATTAAGCTGGCTCTATACTTCTACAGGCCCTCAACATACTGTGGGTCCATCAGTTAACTTCTTTACACACCATTTGTCTTATAGCTTGTGAGACAATGAGTAAAAGACATGTGAAGGCCTGAAGGTTTAAGATCTTATCAATGACTACGAAGAGTTTGGAAAAAACAGAAGACAAAGTCATTTAAATATTTTGTCAACTTGTAATAACTAAAGCAACACACTATAATATATGCTGGGAATTTCCCTACACATGTCTTTTAAACAGAGGAAGTGAGGGTGAATTGAGTGAGGTGGATGTGGCAAAACGCAGAAGGACAGAAAAACAACATGCTAGACAGGCCGAGACAGGGGGAAATGAAAGCAAACGAAAGAGAAATAAGGGTAAACACAACACAGACGAGCTAAGAAAAACTGCCTGCAAGTGATGCAAGAATACTAAAAAAAGTTTGTTTTTTGACAATGTGCTAAAATTTAAAAATGACTTTTAATTACTAGTTATGATTCAATCACAATGTTAAAAACAAACAAATATTCTAAAGTAATGTTACGGGTCTTATGTATCTTTTACTTTATAAATATGTATGTCTCCATGCTGCATGAGTCGTCACTGTGGCTACTGTTTTATTTGGTTGCTCTGAGTAGTAACCTGGTCACATGATCAGTGCTTGACAGCATAGCACGAGTTGGTAAGCACTGAAAATGCCGTGATGGTGGGTGACATGTCAGCAATAATGTGACCAGCTCAGGTCGTGTTACAACCAAACACATTACCTGTCACAAATCATGATAATCTTCCCCTTCACAAAAATGCACAAATATTTCAATATATTTTCTTTTCCATTTATATCCGATATCATTAATTACACATGTCAACAAATTGTTTTTTATTTGGTCATCATCAGAAACCACAACACACTTTTCTAAGCCAGTTTTTCATGCTGATTCCAGGACTGCTTTCAGTTTTTTGAGTTACATCTTGTTAGTAATGTTACATTTGCAGTAGACTTGCATGCAGTTTTTATTAAGCCGCAGGCACCAACCAAGAAACAATATTTTCAGTGTGAAGTCCCGATAGTGGCATATATATAGTATTGCACTGGAGCACAGATAAAACGATCTGTGTCAGCTTCCACGGTTTCCTCAAAAACGCATGTAATATGATTATTATATGCTAAATATACCAACTATCATGTAATATATAACTAGCTTCACCAAAAACTGCGCATGCTAGAGAAAAATTAAATACAGATTTGAAATCAGCACAGAAAACACTACAAAACCCACATTAACTTATCTCAGAAATTTTGACACGTTGACCTGTGTTATATATGGCATAAAAGCTAAATGCATAAAATTCACAGTGTAGTGTTCGTGAGCCTGTCTCAATGGATATTATACATAACATGATTTACCTATAGTACAATAAATGTTGTAAATCTCACACACCCATATTCCTACAAACAAAGAACAATGAAAACTCACCGCTTTGCCGATGACCCCCTTCATGGTTCCTGAGAGGGCTGCTGCCATGCCAAAGCGACCGTTGTTCAGGATATTCATGGCCACTTTAAAACCCTCTCCAACCTCCCCCAGAACACATTCAGCAGGAACCCGCACATTGTCAAAGTACACCTCTGCAGTGTTTGAGGCCTTAATCCCCATTTTCTTCTCTGGAGGGCCACTGAAAACGAAATGAGCGCCAGAAACGGACAGAGATGTGGACAAAGAGCAGGGAAAGGAATTGCAAGGAGAAAATACAAATGAACAGGACAGCTCGGATATAAACCGGACAACAACATACTCAAGGGAAAACACAACTGGAAAATTGGGTTATTTAGAAAAACAGGGACAGAGTGGAGACATCATAAACAATATGAGTTAAATGGACACTATTTTCTAAGTATCACTGAATAACACTGGCAGGTTAAAAATCTATAACTCTGCTATTTTACACACAAGTCAGTAATTTGATCCACACAACAAGTCAGTAATAAGTACTAGAGTTCGACCGATATGGGTTTTTCAGTAGCCGATGCCGATATTTTGGAGTCAGGGTCACCCGATGGCCGATATATGATGCCAAAATTTTTGAACGTTTCCCCCTCTATTGGAGGTAAAATATCACACTAATATCAGAAAGATAGATACACAAAATTTCTCAACTTGTGATTTATTGAATAATGACTGAAATATAAATATAAACTTAAATGACAAAAACAAAACTTAATAACAATACAATTATACAATAACTTTAACTTATAAATAAACACAGCAGCATCAAAATCTTTGTGCAATTATTGAGGTAAGGAACTTTTTTTAAACATGCACGTTCCTTTTTGTATTATGTTTAGTTTTAATCCCACTTCCAGTCCCTGAGTCTTTCTCCTCCCACCCATCCCTTACTGAAAGTGGTTAGTTCTCCCAATTTAAGAGCTGCAGGTTGTCGTCCAGGAAACATAAACGTTCTGCATTTTGTCCTCTTCTTGTCATAGATCATTCCAATCTCACTAAATACTCTCTCACTGGGAAGAGGCTGGGGTCCAGCACAAGCAGCACGGACCACGTGTTCCACAGAGGTGCCTGTCTGTAAATCGGCTTGGTGCACTTGGATATCGGCCGATGCCGATACATTAAAAAATGGCAAATATCGGCCCGATATATCGGTCGACCTCTAATATGTACTAGTTATTACAAAGGTATCATCCACCTCGTCTTCATACAACCAGAGGTGCCAAATCCTTTAGTGCAACTACTGGAGCTGAAGTGCACCCCACAAACACACACAAACACACAGTATTGCAAGACACCAAAAATTCACTGTAAACCAAACAAACTCACCTTGTGACTCCTCCAAAGCTCCTCTCAACGATGAACGCTGTGATCTTGTCCTTCATTTCTCCAGTTTTCTGATCTTTCACTGGAGTCTTAGCAAAGACAGTAAAGATCTCAGCCAAGCCTCCATTACTGTGGGTGACCAGAGAAAGGGGCACTTTAATACAAACACTTAATACATGTGGAGACTGCAAACACAAACACAACAAACAGGCTCACATATATGATGTTAATAGTAATAAGAAAGTGATTAAAAAGTTGTTTTCTTCGATTACTATTTAGTAACACAAATCCAAATAAACTGTAATAAATGAACAAAAGACAGTACAATTAAAAAAAAACTAAAAGAAAAAGAGCTTATTTCTTTACAAAACATTAAAGAAGGTGAGTACCTAAAAAAGGGTGGAACCATGATTTACAGTTAAGAAGCATATTATCAAAGATGACTCTCCACATTTTGGAGGGTATTCACAATATCATACACGCGAACACAGACACTGAATATTTCTGAGATATTTAGAGCTTTAAAAATAAATAATCTGTATATTTTTCAAAATGGAGATGATGTGAGCGCTCAACATTGTACATTTACATTCATGGCATTTAGCAAATGCTTTTTTTAACTTAAGGTTACCCTTAACTTGTGTTTAATGGTCTTGCTCAGGACCCAAGTGGTGGTAAAAGTTGTACAGAATAAATACAGAATTACAACAATCAGTTCTATAAATATGTACATACAAACAGCCACAGTTGGAGGCTAGAGGTAATCATCAGGGTAATATCAGCCAAAACGTTGAGCAAAAACCAAGTTTATGAACAGCCAAGTCCATTCATTTGAAAAGCAGAGCTGCCCTCTAGTGGTACAAGAGAAATATGTCAGTGTCTACTGTAGCTGAAGTGCACCCCCCACAAACGCACACAAACGCACACAAACGCACACAAACGCACACAAACGCACACAAACGCACACAAACACACACAAACACACCTGATCCAGATCTTGCTTCCATTCAGTGTGAAGTACTTTCCGCAGGGGGAGGGCACTGCTGTGGATCTGATGGATGCGGCGTCTGAGCCACTGGACGGTTCAGTCAGACAGAAAGCAGCAATCGTTTCACCTGCAGAACAAACCCAGACCAGCAGAATATAATTTCAACATAAGCAAAAAAGAGCAAACTGGAACAACAAATTGCTAGAAAATTATGTAAAAAATTTGATCACAGAACATTTTAGAACATTTTATCAAACCACACAATGATGTTATTCTTCTCTTATTTAAAATGCTTAGGATACATTCAGATTACCAGGTCATAAAAGTCCCAGAATTCTTGCCTTGATGGACAAATCTGTTTCTGTCAAATCAGAACATTTTGGATATTGGATAAATATTTTAGCTGTAACATTGATACCTTTAAGAAAATTGATTGAAATATGTGTTTTTTTTACACTGTGTTCACTAATCATCATGAAATATTTGAAGCACAGAAGCAACAGCTAGCTTTTGATGTATGATTCAAAAATATTAAAGCCTTTGGTCTTTTGTCACTCTTCCCTAAGAGCTATCAAGGGTGCGAATTTGCTCAACTGCTGACAATGCAAATGGATTTTGCTCACACAATATTACAGATTTGTTCATACATCAGCAGATCCATTGCTGACTGTTACACTAATAGCACTGCTGGGAAAAAACTGCTGGACCTGTCAAAATACACAGTTTTCACCTTTTTTCCAAGGGCTGTAGTGATGCAGTATTCTCCAGTAATTTTGATTACTTTTAGGTCAATCTAATTATGAACAAAACTTGTAAAATATTAAAACATTTATTTAAAACCCAAATCTAGTAACTCCCTACAAATAGGCATACTTTAAGTGAACCAAAAATAAAAACTGATCTTTACTTTGACGTTCCTGGTCACATTAGGCATTATAAATCCTGTAAGCGCATTTAAAGGACAATGAAAATAATGATAATTGTAACATCAACAAAAATGCCCGGTTAGCTTAGAAACCTACCCTGGTCCCTGTTAGGAAATATTTCACTGGTTCAGGAGGAAAATAAAACATGTTTTGTATTGCATTAGAAAACACTGCAAAATAATGAATGTGTAAAATGATGACATTGAGTGAAATGTACATTTTTTTAAATCAACAATATGCATTCAACATTTATGTATTCAGACTCACCTGAGGCCAGCTTGGGCAAGTACTTTTCTTTCTGTTGCTTGTTTCCAAAAAGGAGAATGCCTTTAAAGCCGATGGACTGGTGGGCGCCAAGGCAGATGCCCACACCGAGATCATTCATGCCCACAACTTCCACCAGCCTGGCATACTGACATCACAGACACAAATGGATTTAATAACCTTAGCACTGTAATCTTTTTGCATGCATCACCTCTTTGTTTTAGTACAGAAAGTATTGTAATTAAAATCAGTTACATTACATCATGCCTAACTCTGGAGGGCTGGTGTTCAGCACAATTTGGAAGTTCCCCTTCTTAAACACACTTTACTCCCTGTTTATTAACAGTAGAGTTGAACTGGGTGTGTTTGAGAAGGGTCAACAGACCTCCAGGACAAGGGCTGGAGACCCCTTCAAAAAACCAGTCATGTATAATTTGACACTTAATTGAGCAAAGTTAAAAACAAAATGATAAAGTTCCATGAGTAAACAATAACAAACCATGTCTAGGATTTAAAACAGGTTTACAACCACCTGTTATTAAAAACAGGTTGGTTTTAAATGGCAATAGGCATGAAGGGGATGTCATTACTATAATGAAATGTAATAAATCACTGATTCCTGTGATAAGGGACAAAGCGTGTTTTCAGTCTTACGTTATTTTTTTAATATTAGTTAATTGGAAATGCATATATGTGTAGGTCTGGGCTGACAAACTACACATTAAAACACTTCAGGAAAGCATTGACATTTATTCACAGCATAACTTATGCCAACTCCATTTGTCATTTCAAAAAGCATGCAATTTTAATTTGATCAATTCAACAAGAATGTCTTCAACTGTCAAATAATGGTATTTTTGTTCATATTTTATGCTATTTTAAAACATTCAAATTTCAATATACATTTTTAATTTTAAAAGGATATTGTAACTAATATCCTTAGGGAAATAAGCCATCACTGCATGTAGTTTCACTGGTTTCTTAATATATAACACAATTAATTGAGCAAATAGTGACAATTATTTAAACACTATTCAACAAGTATCGGACGGTGATGACATTTACAGTACAAAAATGTAATGATATAATGGCTTACTAGAAAATCAAAGACAACACGCAGACTCATCATGAGTCAACATGTGTCTATTTCTAAATTAAAAACAATTTCCCAGCTGTTAATTTTGACAGAACCCTTGACTATCTAGACTATCAAAATGGAAGGATAGTGCAAACACATTCAAGCAGGGACTTCGTCATCTTTTAAAAATAAAAAAGCTCTAAACTTAAGACCATGTGTCCTACTGTTACATCCATCAATAGTAAGAGGTACAAAAAGGGTCCTCAGAGTTACAGCAGACCATGACCTTTATTTTAAAGTGAGGACATAACTTTGATAGTCATTTTTTACAGATTATATAAAATCTCATGTCAAGAATCTGCCTCAGGTCAAGAATCTGTAGAATATTTTCACATTAGTACTCTTGTTTTATTTTGCACATTTTGGTGTAAATCATTATTAATTTGTGTACATCACTAATTGCGGCAAAAAATGTAAAAAGCCCTCCAAAAACACTGAAGAACTCCAGCAGATCAGTGCAAAGAAGCCACAAAATCAGGATAAAATAACAGGCCCATTGTTTACAGCATTTTACCAAAAACCAAATGCATTACAAAATTTACAATTTACAGCTTATCAATCGACACTGTTTGTTTTGTTATATGCATCTTCTCATTAATGCCTCTCCAACCTGGACATTCTCCGCTCACCTGTGTGTTGTTGAGGCCCACGCCGCCCAGGTCAGAAGGAATTTGCAGTCCAAAGGCACCCATCTCCTTCAGTCCCTCCCAAGTATGATCTTCCACCTTCTCCAAAGCATCATTCTTTGCAGGGTCATTCACCTCCTACAAACATTCATTGATGCAAACGTGGATTAGAGGTGGCACATTAGTCAGATTAGGAAAAAGAAAAAAACAAAAAAACAACCAATTTCCTAATAGATGACTGAATTTCTGATGTTTATTTTAAACAAAACTTACTTCAAAGAATTTCGAACAGGGTCCCACCAGCTCCCTGAGCATCTCAGACTGCTCCTCATTCAGCACTGGAACAGATAATCAGTGCAGTATTTGGAAATTTCCAATAGATCTGTACCACAAAGCTAGTACACACATAATGCTACAATACAACAATACATCTACACAACAAATGCAAAAACTATTTTTGGCAATGTAAGAAGAATACAACATTTCCACTCATAAATTCAACACAAGCAAAAACAAGTAAATGAATTACCTGAGGGATAGGGAAAGACCTGCGCGGTACACATCTGTCCCTTAAACATGCTCACGGCAAATGACTTTGACTCCTAAACAAGACAAAAGGTTTTTGCTCTTTTATTTAAACCATGAAAACGTTTGCCAAAGCAACACTGAAAGCCCTGTGTATAAACACTTACCACACTGACCGCCTTCTTGTCCACCTTGGCCTTGGCGGCTGCCTCAGTGCCGACTGCAGGCTTCTCCAATACCGCCTGTGCAATGAGACACACAAAGAAAAGAAAGAAAGTTATGAATGGAAGGACCTGCATGTTATCATTTAACTGTAATTATATAAGCCTGGAATTAGCAATAGTAGTTTTATGAATTGAGCAAATAAAGCTAACAGGAGTATTTTAGGACACAAAATGTTTGTCAACATTTTATTTACAACTCAAGGGTATTAATATGAAAGCTTGGCTTGGTGTGTCTGCTAATAAGATTCCAACTGAATTGTATGGAACTCCAAAGTGTTCAAAAGTATTATGAAATATGTTAGAATTTTATTGTGAAATACAACTAATTGTTGTGAAATATATTTCATTCTGTAATATATATTTACTTTTTATTGTGAAATAAGA
>JBBMFX010009862.1:0-13003 GCA_037832545.1 Rhabdalestes septentrionalis | reverse complement strand
TAATGAGGAGGAAGTTGACCAAATAAGGCAAACAAACCAAAATGAAGACGGGAGTGCCCTCTAGTGGCACCCACCGTTACAGTTGTGCAGCAGCAGCTGCAATTCTATAAATCTGTATTTTTTGTGATCATTTTTAATGCAATTTATTAGATGATTGCATGTGTATGATGAAAGATCTCTCTATATATAGTTATATCACAAAATGTACTGCCACACAACCCAGCCTCATCCGTCCACCAGGCATAGAAATTACATACAGGCCTAAATATTTTATGAACACAGAAATACGTGTATCAAAATGGGTGTGTACAATGGCAGTGGGTTTATTTTACTCATAAGGCATAAAGCTGCATTGTTGTTTGCCCCTGCAACAGTTATATTTGATTATTTCATATTGTAACGATCCAGGGATGAGATTGTCAACGAGAAAGCTCTCCCCAGCCCAACTCTGCTACATTGCCCCCACCTCAGCGGTGGATGTCCCCAGCCACACAGTCCACAACAAAATCCATAAGTCGACGGTGACGCCTACGTGGTCGACCCCAGCGTCACTCTCAGCAGGAGTTGAAGGGCCAGGGGACAAGGGCTAGTCCTCAGGTTGGGCCCCCTCCTCAGTCTCTCCGTGGGGTTGGTAAGGCACAAGGCGGTCAAGGTGGAGAACCACCACCCGCGCCCTTCTGTTCAGCCGAACCTTCTATACGACCTCCCCCAGTCTCTACAGGACCACACAAGGCCACTCCCAATGGGTCATGAGCTTTGGGGACAGCCCCCTCATCTGCACTGGCCTCTACACCCATATTGTCTCTCCCACCGCAAAGTCCCGGCCGCGAGCCAGCGCGTCATAAATCCGCCGCTGCTTAATGCCAGCATTGGCTAGTGCTTAGCAGGTCAGTCCGTGCACCACCCGCAGCCTCTCACGCAGGTGGTGAAAGTACTCCAGGCCCGGTTTCCTGGGCACCTCCAGCTTGGGTGGGGCCCCAAACATCAAGTTCCCCGGCGTCCTCAGTTCCTAGCTGAACATCAACTCTGCCGGAGTGGACTGCGTGGACCTTTGGACCACAGTGCGGTAACACGAGGGTACCAGCAGCAGGTGGCAGTAACAGCGACGGTACAGCAACCCGTCCCGCACTACAAGACTGTCCCACTGGGAGGCCAGCGTCTTCAGTTCAGGGTCAGTGTCTGAGATCTCCCCCCAACCGGGCTGCCGACCAACCCACAGCCACTGCAACACCGGCCAAAGTTTCTGTCCTCACCCTGCTCCTCGGGAAGTTGCCGTGCGTTAAACCCTGGTACCCCCTCCGGATGCGCCACCTGCACCGCAGCAATCCGGACCTGAACCGCTCCACTATCCTTCGCCTCCATTCTCTGGCAAAACCGGCACTGCCCCTCCCCACAAGGATACTGAGTCACCATTACCGTGCAGCCTTCCAGAGCGGTGCTGGATTTCAAAGTCGAAGGACTGCAGAACCTCTAACCAACAAGCCAGCTGACCCTCAGGCTCCTTGAAGTTCATGAGCCAAACGAGTGATGTGTAGTCCGACTGAAGGCCGGAAATTTTTTTGCACGGCTATGACTAACACAGCCCTCAAACAACGCTAACATGCATACACACTCACTGTCCCAATCGAACGGCTGCCCCTTCTGCGTGAGCCAGTGTAGCAGGCTTGCGATGGTGGTGAAATCCCAGATGAAATGCCGGTAGTACGACGCCAGCCCCAAGAAACTATGGAGTTAACAGATGTTAGCTGGCATGGGCCAGTCCTTTACCGCAGTGACCTTCCCTGGATCAGTGGCTATGCCCTCCTTGCTAATCACATGCCCCAGAAACTCAGTTTGGCAGTGGAACATGTGACATTTCTTTGGATGAAGTCATAATTTGGCGCGGCGGATCGCTCTGAACACCTCTTGCAAATTACTCGGTCTCAAAGGTACATGCAAGGACCAACAGGCCGTCGAGGTAGACTACACAGTGCAAGCGTTGGATGTCCTCGAGTACCTTCTCCATGAGACGCTTGAATGTGGCCGGGGCATTACACAACCCAAACGCCATGACCCGGAACTGCCAAAGGCCCTGCCCAATACTGAATGCTGTTTTGGGTCTGGCCTCAGGAGCTAACTCCACCTGCCAGTAGCCATTCTGTAGGTCCAGGGAACTGAACCAGGAAGAGCCTGATACACATTCTAGTGCTTCGTTGATATGGGGAAGTGGGTAGTAGTCCTTATGTATAACTGTGTTGAGGTGCAGATAGTCCACGCAGAACCTGTAGTCTTTACCAGTACTACAGGAGCGGACCACGGATTATCAGATAACTCAATCACCCCTGCCTCTAACATTCCCAGAAACTTTTCCTCCGCGAGCAAGGGGTGTGGCCAGAGATAGAAGACACCTTGCAATGCCGATTCGTCCAGTGTATGACGCAGGAAGATGCATTCTCCCAGCTCGGAAGCCCCCTCGGCCACCGAAACGCTCGGCCCGTTACGGTCCCAACTACGGAGCGGAAGGTGTTTGGCCCCAACCCAAATGGTCAAACCGACCACGCCTACGACTGCCAACAGGCACTGCAGCGGATCCAGCCCCACAATTTATCTGTCCTGAATGGGCCCCACCAGGAACTGGCCACGCACACCATCGCAAATCAGCAAAATGGTGGACCCCGTGCCCACCAAGGTCCTGCATACAATGCCGGCCACCGAACAATCCAAGTACAATCCAGCATGTCCCAACTGCGCACTCAAACCAACAGGGTGGGGAAAGGAGACTGAAGCCCCCGCGAACTCTCGATATCCTCATCGCGCTATCTGTGCTTAATGCCGCTGTCGGCTTCACGAGCCTTCTTCTATCTCTGGCCACGCTTCTTGCTCGTGCGGCAGAAGACTGTCCAGGACCCACAGGGCTTCTCCCTCCAGATAAAGCAACCCAGACCACCGTCTCTGCTGGAGTCCAGTCATTGAACAATGCCACCAACTGGACCTGGGACAGGAATGTGTTCATTGCCTCTGTAGGACGGCAGCTTCACTGGTACGGCGTCAGCTTGCCATCATCCGGGGCTGCTGCTCACCGCCAACCTCTGCTGCCAGCAGCCAAGGATCACTTTGCTGTGTCGCCGCTGGCCGGGGAACGCTGGAACCAGTGGAGCACCCTCTGCTGCTCTCTGTTGTCTTGCTTTGCCGAAGAACTTCTTCTCCCTCAATCTGGCTCTCTCGATCCGCTGGATGAGTTCTTCAAATTCTTTCAGTGTTGTCTGCTTCATCATTGCTATTCCACTTCTGACACCAATGTAATAATCCAGGGATGAGATCATCAATGGTGAGGAATGGAGTACTCGCAAGAGCTGATGAACTCAAAGGAGGAACCCTCCTACAGCTTTATTGAGAGCTTTAAACAGCAGTGGCATGTAAAGGGTGCAAACATGCAGCACAGCACAAGGTTACCAACAGAGAACCCCGGCCCAGGTACACAGAGCTACCATGACTCACACACACACAAAATAAAATAATAAAATTAATAAGTGTGACGTGCAGACGTGGATAATATTGTGCATTTGCAAATGAAGGAAATATGCAAAGGAACACTAATTAAAGTATGAGCACAAAATACTCTAAGAAGTTGAAAATATTAGTACATTTATAATAATTGCTTGTGCTAGTGAGTACTACACCATACATTCAATTTCACACATTCAGTCACATATTTATAATAGTATATAAAGTAAAATACATAATTCGACTCGATTCTTCACTTAATCTACACTATGTGCCTTAACTGTTTAAAAGTAAGGCAGTGAATGGAGAAGTGGTGGCACATGTGAAACAATCACTGATTGCTGAAAACACATAAATACTGCGATCGCATACATGTCTAATGTGGCATAATGGATGCGCTTGCATTGTTAGAGGATTATGCCAAAGGCAGATTTAGAAGGTGTTCAGAGACCATGAGAATTTTTTGGCCCATGATGTTGACTAGCTGATAAGCCGATTTAAATTACCCAGATGTGTGCTTTTGGAGCTTTGTGCTGAAATGGGTCCAATGTTAGACAGAGGAACCCAACCGAACCACGCAATCCCAGTACAAATACAGGTACTGACGACGCTGGGGTTCCTTGCAACTGGCTGTTACCAGCGAGAATTAGCCGACAGGTATGTTATTATTAACAATAAAGTAGCTAATTTATTCCAAAGCTTGTTTAGGATATACAAGAGTAGTTGTTTAATTTTATTCTAGGTCTGGGATAGCAAAGACATTGTTAAGCTCAATAATACCTGTTGTTCTGGATGGAATTATTAAAATGATTACAAGATTCATTAAGTTCCTTTGCACAGGCCAACATCAAAATGCAATTTTTTTTTAGGATTATTTTTAAATCTGACCATTTTCTTATTTCAGGCACTGTCCTATTGGCAGCACTTTTGTCGACCCGTTTTTCACCCCACTACTGTGTCCAGCAAACAAAATGTTTTTTCGGTTTTCAGCTTCCCCCCACAAGGACATTTATTTCGATCTGAAATTTCTCAGAAATTTCTCATCTTACTTTTCCCTTCGGTTGTGACGACACTTTTTTCAGGTTCACATCTGGGGCTTAAATATTCATGATGTGATTTGCCTTTACCATGTATGGTTGAATCGGGCATGTCTAGAGCGAAATGTGCAGTAAATCCATGTGTGAACAATCCCACGCAGGGTGCGATTTATAAAGCTGTGACTTTTCCTTTGCTTATGCCATGTTCTCAGTGTATGCCAAGTTCTATGCTACGTTTTATAAATGAGACCCCTGAAGAAGCATTGTAGAGGGGGAACTGTCATGTAACAACATTTGTGTGCCTATTGCTCACTGTCTTCACCTGCCCTCAATAATGAGGTCATTTCTAACATCTGTAGGTGAAATCAGGGGGCAATAGGCTGGTGTATAGAAGGGTTTTTTGTGCACTGGGTGTTTGCAGGTTATTATATTAAGTAGTGTGTCCTTTGTTTGGTGTTGAAGGAAAAAATAAAGAAAACTCAAGATATGCAAGTCAAAATTCACAAATTATTTTTTATTAACTTTCATTTCTGCTGTAGAATCAGAAAACAGTACTGATCCTGAAGGAAATGTTGTACGCTTGAGAAGGGTAATACTGTTATGATATACAAGGTACAGTTTTTTTCCTGCAGTGTAATCAAGCTAAAGTATCAAATTATGTACTGAAGACAAACTCAGTCATTTAAAATGGGAAATTCAAAATTCAACCAGTAGTGATTTGAGCCATATACACAGTATACAGAGAAATTCTCCAGGGTCATGTGTGACACAGGAACAAAATCAGAACACCACAAGATTACATCAGTGCATATTGGAGAAAAGTACACAGGGTGCAGAGAGAGTGAGAGAGTTCAAGAGAATCTTAATTTATGTTCACCAGAAGCTGATTGTGAAGTCTAAAACATTTATTGTGGTTGGCTCTACACCCATCTGTTAGCTGTTGCACCTTCTCTCTGTGCAACACCTCATCAGTCCAGCTAATCAAACCCACCATAGTCATGTCATCCGATTTGAGCTGTCCATTGTTGCACATTAATGGGTCAGCAAGGAAAACAGGCAGAGGGCTGAGTGACAGCATTATCACCGGATCTGAAGCTGGCGTCATGGGTAGCATGTGTACCTCTGCAGTCTTCTTATGATCAGGCCATATGGTGATGGTTTTGAAAATAATGTAACTGATACACTTCGTGAAGTAGCCAATCACCGATGCCATGTAATTCTACAGGTTGTTAAAATGGCTGTAGGTTGCAGCCTTGATCAGTATGCTCAAAACAATCTCAACAAGCTGAGATTTTTATTTGCTTCAGAATGGGTTTTGTATGTCTGATGAGTGGTCTATATGCTGGGATCAACATAAAAGATATGCGGTCTGAGTAGCTGAGATGGGGGCAGCGATGTTTGTGCAAACACAATCCAGAAAATACACCCCTCTTGTAGTCCATATACTGATGGAGTTTAGAATTCTGTTCTTTATACTTCTTTATGTTTTATTTCTTTACATTGTATTTATTTTCTTTTATGTCCAATAAGGTTTACATGGTGAAATCTCCTGTGACACTAAAGTCCATCTGAGTATGAGTTTTGGAGCTCACTTACTGCTCCGAAAGGTTCAGCCAGCATTAGTGCTGGGTGGAATGTGCATTGCAGATATTATCACTGTGGTTAATTCTACCAGAAACCAAAGGTGTTTTCATTAACAATCACATACTGCAGCAGTGGTAAGCAGTAACTAGAGACCAGCACAGAATTAATCCACAATTCAAGCCCCCTCCTCATGTTCAGTGCGACAGAGCAGCGCTTCTGTTCATGCAAAGTTATAAAAGCTATCCACTTGAGTAGCCATTTCCGGGATGCTGTCACAGTGCCATGTCTCCATGAAAACAAAAACACACCATTTTCTGAACTCATGCTGGGTCTTTTACAGGAGTCAGAAGTACCCCAATTTAATGTACATGGTGGAGTGGATAGGCTGGATAGCTTCTGCTATGTGTGCTACACACAGGCACATTGAGAGGTTAGCATCAAATAGTGCTGAATTGGGTATCAGCCTTGGTTATGATAGATAGCTACAATAAATGTTTTACTGTTGTCTCCATTGCTTAATTAGCCATCTGAGAGGCATGGAAAGAATATTTGTTATCAGTTTAATAGATTTTTTCTCCCAATAATCTTGAATTACTGTTATTGCCAAGTTCCCCTGTGTTCACCATTATATACTAGCTTGTAAACTACAGTTCATGACAATAGATGTTAAAATAGGCAATATGTGGCTTACGACGATCTGCTTAAGCAATAAAAATGCTAGTTTTACACCCTGTAGGTTAGGGCATGTTTATTTTCTATTTTAGTGCAAGAATATACACCACAATTTTGTTTTCAGTAAAAGAACACAACTTTTGTTGAAGAATAATAAATAAAATTATTATAATATATTAATATTATATTAATATTATATTAATTATATTAATAATTAAAAAAAGATCAAATCTCAAAAAATAAAAACAAGAACACCCGACAAACTCTACAGGGAATTGCACTTCATAAAAATCTGTTGATCCCAAAATGCCAGAAAAAAAAAACTCTAAATGTTATATTAAAAAAATGTTTTGTTGGTAGATTGTTGATTTGTTTTTCTAAGTAGGTGACATGCTTAGATATGGATCTTTTGTTTAAATCTGTTATATTCAACACCATACACAGTAAACATGCATTAAAAAGGGGGATGATTCAAACTTTGAAGAGGATGTGTATGCGCTTAAAAACATATTCTGGTCAGTGTTCTTCATTCATGAGATATTTAAGTTATTATTGAATAAAAATATATAACATGGAAATAAATAATAACAACGTGGCATTCATCCTTGTCCAGAGCAAATTATTCCATGGAGTATTTGAGGGTTATGTGTCTTTCTCAAGTACACACAGGTCAAATGTCAGGTTTTAACCTGCAGCTTACTGGTCATTGGGTTTTAGAGGCAAGTGTTTTACACACTGGGCTCCGACCACCCCTCCTATGACAAGTGTAACTGGCTGTCCTGGTCACTGGAGTACTGGGCACGTGATCTGTATTCCCTGTGTTGGTTTGTCCTGTGTCCCCAGTCAGTTTCATGTGCCCTTTGTTTTCTGGCCTTTTTTAAGCCTAGTTGACCTAGATTTGATGGTCTGTCCATGAAGGTGTTAGCTTCTGGATGTCCTTTCTCAGCTCTGATCTTTCGTGTCTGCTCAGCCTGGCTCACACACCCCTATATCATGGATAATTCCTCTCCTTTATTTCTGGTAATTATCTGTTAATTTGGTGCCATCACCATGGAACTCGTTACAGATATTTAGTGGCCTGTACAGGGATGGCAACAAATGTGCAGGTTCCAGTCACAGCCAGAACCATCAGGTTGACGAATGGTGGAGCTTTGAGTACATGCTTGCTTTCATGAACACTGAGACTTTGGTGGGATCTGAAGATTTGAGAATGGCATTGTTGTTCGAGCTTAATTATACTGTGAAAGATGTCATTACTCAACCTAAAATACACACAGAAAAACTTGCGCAGGAGGTAGTATCAGATCCAGTACTGAATAGGAGTGTGACAGAAGGTCAGTCAGACATTGGTAATTCGACAACTGATAAATTGACAGCCAAAATTCACAACATTAAGATAGCTCATGCAGCTACACTTAGCCTCGCAACCCTTTTATCAGTCACAAAGTGTTCACAATCCAAGGTGGGCAGATCAGTGATCAGTGCTCAGACTAAAAACTACAATAACATATGCTGACAAATCAATGAAGTGTTCTCAAAGTCATCAAGCCCGGAAACTTCAAAGATATGTTAAAGCACAAGGATGATCTAACCCCAACAATCAAACGCCATATGAGCTTAAGGATTTCTGCAGACCCATTTAGGTGGCCGAAGCAAAACAGAACTGTTTCAAGAATGTATGTGCACCATAAATTTAATGAATAATAATACCTGGGCCTGGGACATTAGCATGATAATATACATTTAGAACTTAAACCATTGTTCACAGATAGCAGTGTTTCTGATTACACAATTCTGAAACAAATAATGAAGATAACACACACTGAAAATGAGAGAGAGACATTTAGGACCTGTTGTGCATCAAAAACATATAAACGTGCATGGCCCCCAACTTGAGGTTACAGCAAAATAAGAACTGTACAAAAAAATCTGTGTCAGACCCAAATTGCAAGATTGACATGCTTCAACAGTTAACTACAAAAGCTGAAACACTATTTACTAACCTTGAATTGCTACAGCAGCCATTTTCGACTTAACACCCAGAATCCTGCAATCACTGTCAAGCTAAGGAGGACTCAAAGAAAACCAAATCAAATATTTGCACTGAATGGCAAACTGCCCTGGTTGTACTGATTGTTTTTACTATGGCGAAGAAGGACACCAGCAGTGGGTTGTCTGAAAAACCCCAACTGTCACAAAAACTAAAAAGTGAGCAGGCGTCATGTTCAGTCTCATGTTCAGTCTCGATTAGCTCATAACACATCCACTGGATGGTGACAGTACTATCCGACGTTAGATCAGTTGCAGGTTCACTCATCTCTAGGTTGACCAGATTTGGGACTGTGAAGAAGAGGACACCTTAGTGCAGACTTTCTTTAGCAGCTGGGCCGGTCCGTTGGGAGTTAGATGTTTAATGCGCATCTTGGGCTGACGGCAGTTCTGGACTTTTAGGTTCTGAGAGATGCCCATAATGTGACGAATGTTTAAGCCGCTCAAAATCCCGGATGGTTCTAAAATTCTAGCCGGATGTGGGACGCAGGTCTCATAAACAGGACATGTCTGGGAAAAAGAGGACGTTCTCCTACTCTTCTCTCTGTCTGACTACAAGAAGTGAAACATTTTGCACGGATGTTTCCCTTTGCTGATCTTGCGGTGATTTTGGCGAATGTATATGAAGGAGAAAACAAAACATCTTTCCGGTTTAAAAATGTATTGTAATGCGCATTACTCACATTTTTACCAGGTAAAACATTACCAATTTTTGTTCTGTAATGTCCTACATTACTGCATCACAGCAAAAAGTATTGCATTGCAGTAATTTGTTACTTTGGTAACACGTTACTCCCAATACTGATCATCAAGGTTTCATTACCAAAGACCACCAGCATCCAGCTGCTTCCATTACACCCTGGGGACTATACGAATGAGCCTATATCTCAAATGCTCCTGTACCCTTCCAGCAGAGAATGGAAGAGATGCTGGGCCCCTAGATAGATTCATGCTGTATCTCATATCTTGATGATGTACACTGATATACAAAAACAACTCATGGTCACCTAGACAGGGTCTGCAAAGTGCTCCAAGCCCTACAAAGGCTGAACACCAGATAACCCTGCATCAACTCATATCCTCCTTGTTAGTTTCCCTGTGCCATCAACCAAACATTTATTCCGCAGGTGCAGGTGACTCCATAACCAAGCTGGCCTCACCTTCTAAAGAGTCAAACAGAAAGATTTTACCTGGATTGCAGCCCTCAATATCTCAACCCAGGCCAACCTGATCTCCCCTTTCAATTGCAATCACAAATAATGAGCTTGTAGAAGCACAGTGACAGATGAAGCAATATGGGAAGTGATCTGATTGAAAGAAGCCATAACACAGCTAACTGATGACATATGGAAAGCTGCCTGTGAAGACACCAGATGGCTTTTCCATGAGTGGGGAATGTTAGTCCTGGAGGATAGACACCTGCCTAGGTGTGCTACAGAAGGAAACAACTTGTGCTCCCTGCAAAGTACAAAGACCTTGCCTAAAGCAATTGCATATTAAGACTGTCATTTTGGTACAGAAAGGGTCCTTAACTTAGCCTGAGAAATATTTTACTGGTTGTCCATGGCCCAGGAGTTTGAAGACGATATCATTGAGAAATGTCCATGTACAAAGTCAAAGAAGCCATTAATGCAGTTGTGAGTCCCAATGGGTAGTATTCAATGAGTTCCTTGGTAGTACTTGTGTGTATTGATCACCTGCCTTTTAAAGCCAGCCATGGTGGATGTAAATATATCTTTGTAGTTACTGATCATTTTACAAGGTTTGCTCAAGACTACCCAACAATGAATAAGTGTGGAAAGACGGCGGCCGAGTGCCTCTTTAATGATATAATTCTCCATTTTGTATAGCCGTCAAAAAATATATCATGACCAAAGCCATTAGCTTGAGAATGAACTCTTCCACACACTTCAAAAACAGTCACTCTAGAACTTCACTCTGTTGAGGACCCTACTTGGAAAAGAAAAGTAGTGGTGGAAAGATCAAGTTCCACGAGTTGTACACAGCACAAGTAAACAGGCTGTCATCTCTGCCTCCCAACTGATTTTCTCTTTGGGTTGGTAGAAAATGCAGAACCAGACTCACCAAAGGGTTGTGCAAAGAAATGGGTCAAGTAGATATCAGAATCCTACAGAATCACCAGTGTAAATAGCGGACAGACTACCACCAAAGGCAAAACACTCTATGATATGAAGGCAAGAGGAGTGGTATTACAGCCTGGCAATAGGGCCTTAGTGAATATGGTGGACCAGTGAAGCTGGGTGCTGGGAAAATGTATATCGTAAAAAAAAGAAGCAGTTCTCAAATCACCCAATATATGGAGTGTCCCCAGAGCCTGGACAAAGACAAAGACACTACAGGGCAAACTGTTCCTACTAGTGAATGACCTTTCAGTTGATGTGCCTCCCCACTATGTCACATTTGAGAGAAGAAAAATGAAAAATAACAGTCAAACTCAACGAACCAACAATGAAGGAAATGGAGTTCCTCAGGAACATCATATCCAGACACAGATTCTAATGGAACCAAGGGCGAGCTGGGAAAAATATGGCATTTGGGGCATTTGAACGGCCCACCATCTACAATCATGCACACTTACCATCTTTGCACTCCCATGAATGTGTATACCAACAAAGTAGTATTAATAAAAAGTAGTATTGAAAATGTAGTAAACAATAAATTGTGAATGTATCTGGTCAAATATGATGAAGCTAAATCTCTTAATAAATATTTGGAAAAAGCGATGACATACTATATGTGTGTGCATGTGACTCAGAGGCAGAAAAGAAATGACTGTCGAGAGTCACGCCCAGGTGTAGCGTGGTGGAAAGCCCAAATGTGGACACAAATGAGTGATCTGGTAAGCCATGTAATTTGCTCTGGGAATTCTCAAATTCAGATTAGAGATTTCCACCAGGAAACCCACATTCTCACATATACACAGACATGTATATAAATGGTTCTGAGAACCAGAGCACTCATGTAGGTCAAGCAGAGTTGAGGGCTGAGTCAAGAGGAAATGAATCCAATGTCTGGTGCAGAGGAAATCCTATTTCCTGTTTATAAACCTTACATGAGTCAGATCCAGTGCCTAATGATGTCATGTTACCTGGTTTGTGTGAAAGAACCTCCCCTGCAGGACTGGCACCATATGGATCAGGCTGGGAGGATACCCAACGATAGAAGTCCTGGATCAGGGTCTCATCCAGGATGAACCGTCCTGGAATCCAAGACCCCTCTTCCAGTCCATAGTCCTCCTAGTCTATAAGCTACAGGGTGCTGCAACACCATTGTCACAAGTCAAATATCCACTGAACAGTGTAAGCAGGACTACTGTCAATGATCTTTGGTGGAGAATGAGCAAGAGCCTGGGGAGACAGAGGACAGAAAGGTGACAGGGTTGATGCAGGGACATATCTTGTAGGGGTCAACTAATTGATCTAGGAGTGTGTCTGAAATTGCGCACTAGGCTCAGTGCACTGTAATGTAGGCCTAGTGCCCACTGTGCACTTCCTCCTTTAGTGCACACTGCCATGGGTTAGTGCGGTTCTAAATCGCACACTAGATGTTTTTCACTAAGTGGAAGTGACTAACGAACACCCGATTGCTTTTCTCTGGCACACGAAAATATCTGCCGGTATTCATTCACAAATATTTTCCTCGCAATTTTATTGTTTTTACCTCCTAAAACAATGCCAGTGGAAACTATGTTGCATCCAACATTGGCACAGGATCCCACTCTGAGTGACTGAGCATGGGATGGTACGCAACCTACGTGTTTTTTTATCATCTCCACATACATGCCTAATGTCAGGGACATAAGAAATAAGGAACATAAACACAGTGATGCAGCAAACTTGTATATATTTTAATGAAATAAAATGTCTCTTGTCTCCGCCATTACATCTGCTGCACTGTGCTCCACATCATCTGCACGAGCAAAGGGGACCTGCTGGAGTCAGATACTGATGTAGAGGTCAGGAGGGCAGTGGACCCACCAGCACCAGCACCTTCAGGAACCGTATCTGGAGCTGATGAAAGACAGAGGATGGCAATGACCCATTATACACCAGATAAACGCTACATTTAAATGTACCCCAAATTATAGTTTACAGTGTGAGTTTAGATTAGAGTGTAGTGTGAGTTAAGCTGGAAATGCAGACAATAAATAATGTGGC
>JBBMFX010009815.1:0-27497 GCA_037832545.1 Rhabdalestes septentrionalis | reverse complement strand
GTCCCGATCGAGTCATAAAGTCTGATTATCGGCCGATACCGATCGTCCGCCGATCGATCGGAGCATCACTAGTATTTTCATTATTCTACTATAAAAGAAGTTGAATAATTCTATTATAAAAGCAGTTAAAGCTCTCATGTTTTATCTATCAGCACTAATGTTTTGTAGGGTGGATTAAGAGTGTATGACAGTTTCCCAGTTCTCCAGGAGGGGTAGGAGGTGGGGGATTACAAATTGCCCTGAAAATATGCAGAAAATCACCCACTTACTTACAAAATGCTTTGTCTGAATGGTTCACAGCTGTTACACACACACACACACACACACACAAATACACACAAGCCTAATTCCAACATCTAAGGCAAATCAAAAAGCACGACTGTGTCCATCCAACCCTAATACCTATATTATTCGTTATCATTATGTGCATTATCATATTATTATGCGCAATGCTCTTACCGTGTGAAATATCTCTACTTACGTCAATATTACTGATCTACTACTGACCTCTTTTACAGCAATAACAGACTCCTAACCACTGTTTGTTTTACTAGTAATTCACTTGACTGTAAGTGGTTTATAACATTTCTACCCCAGCATTTGTGTGTATATCTCATAGTGAGTAATTATTAAATGTTTAGTTCATTTACAATAACTTAGATTTGCCTGACATAGGAACATCAAACAAAGCTCAGCATGACATCTGACACCTCGACCATCAACAAAACCAGAGAACTTCCACATAATGAGCTGTTTGACCATATAAAAATGTATAATTTGTTGCACTTGTTGATTGCATTCTAAGGATTCAAAATGTTTTGGGGCAATTCCAAATGCCAAAGCTTGAACTGAGCCTTGGGTCTCTGAACCGAACACACCAGATGAAAACACTGAGTTCAGCTTACCGTTTTATTAATTGATGTCGGTAAGTCACCATCCAGAACTGGCCCACTGTCTTCATTCGCCAACCCAAAGTCCAGAGACACCATGAGCGGATCCCTGAAGTCTGGTTTCTCCTGCAAATGACAAAAGGAAGCATGATTGATCTGCCAGGCGCTATCAAAATACTGAATAAGGCCTCATCACCCAATTCCCAGGTGCATATACACAGGTTTGAATGCTCTAAATCATTAAAGCAAAAGTTGGACACAAAAAACGATACTATAGATCAGTTTTGATGGAAGCACTAATCCTATCAATTAGCATGTACAATTACATTCACTGGAAAAATCACATAAAAAGAAAGAGGCAGTATATTTGCTAATAAGCTGGGAAGTGTTTTAAGCTTTCGTAAGAGAAGTAAATGTCAGATGTTCTTATAAAAAAAGGATTTTCTGGCTTGTTAAGGTATCATTTTTTGCAGAGATTACAGCATTTGGCAGACACTCATATCCAGAGCGATGTTCATGAGTATAATCATCCACAAGAAAACATGCCCTCACACCAGTACACCCATACTTATAATTAAAAGCTGCTAGTACAGTGGTAGTAGTTGGGTGGTAGTAGCCTAGAGGGTAACACACTTGCCTGTAAACCTGATGACCATCTAGTCAAAGGTTTAAGCCCCACTTTCTCCCATTGACATAATAATAATAATAATTGTAAGTCCCTCAGAATAAGAGCGTCAGCTAAATGCCCTTTTCCACTTTAGATTTCACCACAGATGGAGTTAATCCTCCAATAGGTGCTTCTTATATCGCAAAGAGAGGGACTACTAGGATGTTCTCAGATCTCACAAGTTATTTGTGAAGTCTCCGTTTGAAGACTTTCTAGCAGTTCTGACAGATGAATTCCATTCCAACTTGGGGTAAAAAAAATCAATCTTCAATATTTTGAGAAGAGGTGCATGGAGTCAGGCTGGGCTTGATACTTTAAGAGGGTGGAGCTGGTATGATCAGTGCTAATGGATGGGAATGGACCATATTTGCCCATTTTTAGATCTCAAAACAGACAATATTCAGGCCTCCTGCTACATATACAACATTCTCTGTTTATTTTTAGAGAAAGGTCTCCTCACTTCAAACGCATTTCTTTAAACATATGAATTGTGTTGTGATTAATGCGAATTCAATGTATTTCCTGCGTAAGTTACTCAAATTCAGTCCTATTTTGTGGTGGTTTAATGGACAGCAGGTGTCAGTTGGTCCTGGGTTGGTATCTACTCAGCCCTGAGAGATATCTACAGAGGGATATCTCTCCAGAAGAAAGACCTGCTGCTTTTTCTTATGGTCTGGATGTAATTTCACTCTAATTTTTCCCCCTACATGTTCTGGTCCCAATTACCCTCCTTTTTTCTGACATTCTTTTTAAGCTACCTGTTTCGAATAGATGACACATTTAAAGTTTGGTGGTCCAGGTCCAGCAACATGTTCTGGCACAAGATTTTAGGTAGAATTTTTTCTTTTGGTTCAAGGTTAGAAAAATCTCGGTACTGGCAGACACATGTGGGGATTTTTATTATAACTAAATACAGATATTTACACATATATAATATACATGGGACATGCTGTTATTATATGGGTTTACAAATACACTATATGGACAAAAGTATTGGGATACACCTGGTTTTCAGGGTTTGGGCTAGGCCACATGCTGAGTGCTTGGGACACATTTATTTCCTGTAATGGCAACATACATTTTCCTTTATGAATATTTTTGCATCAGCACTGGCAATCATGTACATAAAATACATAAGAAATGCAACAATGTAACATCAGACCACAATTCCCGTATCAATGCATCCTATAAAAAGATGTGTGCATGTGGATTTTAGAGGTGATTTACTTGCCAACATGTAGAAGGAGTGGTTTCTGCACAGCCGGTTTGTGATGTTGGTGATTTTCTGGATTTTCCTGTCAACTGTTTCCTTAAACTTCCCTCTAGCAATGGCACGCAGGGAGTCCAGCGTCAGGCTGTAGCGGATCACTATGCATGAATGAGATTTAGAGTTAAAACGAGGAATCGTATATATACTTTTAAGGCAGACTGCAAGATATTTACTCTTGCACTGGAGCTATGAGGCACTCCCTTATTGTGATTTCTGACACTGCGCAGTGTTATTTGACCCAAAAGTGGCCAAAACTGTAGAATTTGTCAGGAATTTATGCCCATACTCCAGTGCATATTTATAACAAACAGTGAGACATACAGTGTCAGAAACCTCATATGTGAGTCTGGCAGGGTTTACTAAACACTTCTGCACACGCTGGGACAAGTAATAATTTAGACCTACATCATGATAATTCAAAGCTTTCGTTACTTTTTAGCTGCGTTATCTAGAATATAATTAAAGCACTAAAGGATAGAATACAATCGAACAGGAACAGGACAGATCAAAATTGAAATTAATAGAAGAAAATAGAACAGAAAAGAACAGAATCCATGTCATGAAGCAGTGAGTCATACAGTGTTAGAAACCACATCACTGTTATTTTAGAGATTATTCAGGCCGGCAGTTAGAGGCTAATCCAGATCAGGCTAATTAGAGGAAAATTGGCTTCCATGACTTGTGAAATACATTAGCTTCATAACTCCAGTGCAAACAGAAGATAACTTCAGCCTCCTGATTCCCTGCAGTTTCAGTGAGGAAGTTTTGATGAAGAAGTTCAGCTGCCCACCAGTGACTGTTTTGGTCTCCTTGTCAGACTTGACTTTGTATGTGAAACACACTGTTACTTTCACACACACAGTTTTTATTTCATTGATCTGACATTGATCTGACAGCTCATGCAGGTTGATCTTGTCCTTGTCAAAGGTCATCTCAGCACGGAGCTCTGCAACATCCCGTGACCTGAAACATGAAACCAGTCTTTAAAAAAACCCTTCGGCCCATTACCTCAGTTACAGCCTAAAAATTCAGTCTCTGTTTTTCAACACACTTTTGAATTATAAACATCAGCTTCAAATTTACACACATCACCAACAAATTTACATCCATCTTATCCTAAGAACAGAACAAAACAGAGCAGACTAGAACAGAATAGAACAGAACAGAACAGAACCAAAATAATTGAATACAAGCAGTATAGGACAGATCACATTAAACAGAAGAGGTTACAATATGTATGAGACAACGAAACCAAACAGAACAGGAGCAGGGAAAAAACATACCATAATAGGATAGAGAAGAACAGAATAGTCAGGAGTATTGCAGAATAGAACAGAACAGAATAGAACAGAACAGAATAGAATGAAATAGAACGAAACTAAACAGAAAATAATAGAAGCTAGACACATAAGAATAGAATTCAATACAATACAATATTAGGTGTTGAATGAGGACTAGTATAGAACAGTCAAGAGTAGAATAGAATTGAAGCGTGGCAGAATAGAACAGAATAGAACAGAATAGAATAGAACAGAATAGAATAGAACAGAATAGAATAGAACAGAATAGAATAGAATAGAATAGAATAATCTGTGTGTTTGTGTTGAATTAGGAGTCACTGCTCTAAACAGGATGTTCTACTGTAGTAAAGCAACAGCTGCTGATCACAAACTGGTTTTATTCCAAAGAGTATAAAGCCCAGAGATTCCTGTGATTTTGGTTGTGGGACGCTCCTGACAGAGTGGGTGGAGCTGCAGTGATAGATGGGGTCGGCAGTTTCCAAGGCTGTGCTTGGCTGTGCAGCTGCTCTGTCTAATCTTCTTCACAGTTCCCCTCCTGATCACCCTGAGAACGGAAGTGTGGTCAGATCTTTCGTTTGCTCTCGAGCCCCAGAGAGGAAGACATTTCCCAAAGACCGCACATTGGGATCAGGTCCATGGAGAAAAGATGCTGAGACTGTGAGGCACCCTACTTTGAGGTTAATGGAGCGTGCTTGAGTTTGTGTATGTTTTAAGCTCTATGAATTGAACAGTAATGAAAAATAGACATTTTCCCATATTTTGATCCAAAGATCCAGACGATCTTGTATTTAAATGTGATCTTGAGGAACAGTTCACCAGACTTCCTGAAGGACTTTCAAAGACTCTCATTTCCAGTCCCAGAACCTTTTCAGAAACGTTTCAGAAATGTTTTTGTTTATTAAACCACACAACGATACATGAATGTATCCTGAAGTCCTGAACCAGTGAAGAAACAGGTGCAGAAGATTCCAGGTGATCAGGCCGTGATCAGTATACTGGTGGTGCTGAATGCTGAGTGGTTGGAACTCCTTTATCTAGGCACTCTGTGAGCCTTTGGTGATTGGCAACTGAATAATATGGTCTTGTATTGTTTTGCATTGTTGTCTTGGTGGAACACTGTTGCCCTGGCAGTACATTGTGGTCCAGGAGGAAAACTGTGGTCCCAAAGGATAGTTTTGGTCCTGGAAGATCATTGGGGACCTGAAGGAACGCTATGGTCTTGGGAAAATCTGCTTTACAGCACTGTATACTCTGTAGATGGTTGAAATGACAATAAACACCTACTTGACTTACCAGTAGAGTGCTGCTCCACCGATGCCTCCAATGGTGACGTCTATGATGCCATCGTTATTCAAGTCCATGATTCCATGAATGGACTGGCCAAAGAACTTCATCTTATCTCCATCACCTCCAGCTGCTATTCGCTATTCACATGCACAAATACACACACACACACACATACACACACACACACAACCACAAGATGTGAGCTAACATAGAAGAGCAAGAAGAATGCTTTTGTTTAAAGAAGTCTTTTGTTAAAAAAACACTCATGTGTGTACCCCCCAAAAATATGTAAATATGGCAGACCTTAGACAAATTGTGAAATTAAAAATCTTAAATATTTACATTACCCTTTTTGACATTATCGTTGCAAGCATCTTCTCCCTCTGCCTACTGTAAAATGCACAAACTATTAAGGCTGAATTGTTTCTACCTGGACGTATTTTTTGCGTATAGACCGCTGATTGCCATGGTAGATATACACCGCCCCCCTGTGGTCATTCTCCAGCGGTGATCCAATGACCACGTCATTAAAGCCATCCAGGTTGAGGTCGGGAACGGCGGCTATGGCTGTGCCAAATCGAGCTCCGCACGGCTCATTTTTGTTCACATTGGTGCAGGATGAGTGAGGAGCACAACATGTCTGATTGTTTGGACGTAAGGTCATCTCATGCTCGAACATGCCATCCTAAAATGAACACAAGTATATACTTGATATTTAGTACTTGTTGGAAACATCTTTCAATCTAGTCAAATTCACTTTCCAAAAGAGCAGAGCAATATCTACAAAAAAATAGCTATTTTACAGCTACATTTCTTTCAAGATATGAAATCATGCCTTTCTGGAATAACAAAGGCTTAAAATCTGTGAATATAAGCAAATTTCTCTGGTACCAATGAAGTTTTCTGATTCTGCGTGGCTCAAGACTTTTGCACAGTACACCCTTTATGAAGTCAGGACTGTTTTTGCTGCTGTAGGTCAGCTCAAAATTGTTTTCTTCTCCTAATACATTTGTCTTTGAAAATGTATCACACATACACCATGTACCTTGCTAAGCTTGTAGACATAGACTTGTCCCTGTTCGTCTTTCTCTGGGCCCATGAACATCGGCGCTCCCACCAGCAGAATATCCGTGTAGGAATCGTTGTCAACATCAAGCGTCTGTAGGACACTACCGAAGTACGAGCCAATCTGAGCAGCAAGAGGAGAGAAATATTTGAATACTCTTCTCTTAACAGTATATAGTTTATCGTATTTTAAGTAACGACCACTCTCTCAAGCAGTCACGTACATGGCCCATATATATCGAAACACCACCCAATGTAATCGTAAATTCAGTAGGCCATACGTAATGGTCCAAAAAGTGCTGCTATATTTCTGTGTGCTTACAGAGACAATGGTTTTGGGAAGTTTCGTTTCAAATTAGAAAAATTTGGGATGGTATAGGTAAAAGCAAAAAAACATGCTAATCTTTTCACATTACAAACAAATACCTACAATATTACACGTTCATATTTTCCACTGTTTTCAGCTAACCAGTAAAACACAAATATCTGTATGATCATTGTTTGTTTAACTTATATCCTGTAACGTATTATAATTGATCTTAAATCACCCTATATACTCTGTATTCAGTTTACGGTCACTTTTATTTATGGTCACTTATTGTGGGGTGCGTGTAATGAGTGTGTGAATGAGCAGTGTGTGAAAAGTCTTATATTACTTACATGTGATTGGAAATATGTGCACATATTTGTTTTTTCTCTTATTATAATAATGTGTGTGCGTGTGTAAGCTTTGTAAACAATTCCAATATGTTTAATACGTGATATGTATGTTCGTAGAGTTTTAGAGTTTAAAAAAGAGATCTTCCTAACAGAGTGTCTTATTTCTGTCATTTTTGGGACAGTTGTGCCTAAATAGTTGGTTAAATTATAAAATCTATTTGTCATATTGGCTAAGTTATGTTAAACAAGGGTACATGTGTATTCTGATGCAGAAAGAGGAAAGTTACCCTCAGGGTTCTAAGCTTTCAGCCACATTTTGGGATATAGTACCTGTTCTCCTTTCAGGTGCTGCGTGATGTTGATGTCCTTTCCATCAAAGCGGTAAATGCTGACCCGGCCCGTGTGGTTGAATCTTGGGGCTCCAGTGATGTAAAGGACTCCGGAGGGCGTGTTGGCAGACTGCACGTCATAACCTTCAAGCAGATCACGACACAACAAACAATCAACACTATACATGCCACAACCCCCCACCCCCTAACCAGCTGTTGGCTTCCTCCCTCAACCCAAATGACCCCTCTTTTGCAGCATGCTAATTGGTGGGATATAAATATATATCACTTCTCAGTAGTAACCTGTTTATTGGTGGCATCCAACCCTAGTTAGGTATGTTGCAAATAACCGGGGTATACATTTCCATCACTTGTTAACTACATCAGCCATGTAGCTCAAAAGGATCCATTATAGAATGGAGCCCCAGACACTGCACATGCCTTGGATGACTGACTATATTTGGGATGGGGGGTCTTTTAATCTATTGCTATTACACTGGAAGTCATAAATTATTCCCTCACTCAGGCTGTGTTTAGTCATGGTCGAACATTTCCAGTCAATCTTTGCCTATTATATAAAAAAGTTATTACGGATCATTTTAAAACCTCCGCCGCAGCCCGTCTGGTGCAGACGCACTTCAGACGCTGCCTCGCTACTTCTCTCCGAGGGACAACCGTAAAAGGGGATGTGTGGAGGGCTGGGACGTTTTTCCGCTAGGGGAACATGTGAGTGTTTATGTGGAAGACAGCAGAGTCTGACGCTCTGTTTAGACTGTGTTTAGACTGTGAACGAGCGTCATTTATAACAACAGGCCTGTTCCTTCGTCCGTGTGAATAATTATCACCAAGATATTCATTCTGTGACCTTTCTGTATTTACAAACCCATCCAGGGAGCTTATGGAAGAGATGTTTGGTGCTCCATAGTTTCCACTCCCAAAGCAGCCAACCAAAGCCGGCTCCACTTGTGTAATGTTATGTAAGCAGTAACTTTAAGCACAGACAGCTGCAAGTGTGACAAGTAGTATTTTGGTGAATCTCTCCATGTCACGCCTCCACTTAACGAGGTACAAAGTAAAGGGGTTCTCCCAATTCCTCTTAATGATGTTCAATACATCAGTCAGCCACAACATTAAACCCACTGTCGGGTGAAAAACACTGCTTATCTGATTACGGTCTCCTGTGGAAGGAAGTCAATTTAAATGGTGGAAACATGAATAACAGGCAAAAGGATCTAAGGCACTCTCACAAGAAGCAAAGTATGATGTTTGGATGACTGAACATCACCAACAGGGCAGGTCTTGTGAGGGGAACCAGTGAATTGGCAGACGGGGTCCTGGACACCCAAGGTTCCTTGATGGTCATGGGGAGTGAGGACCAGCCCATATTGTCTGATCCCACAGAAGATCTGCTTCCCCACTTACCTGGGGAACACATGGACCCGGATGCTCTATGGTAAGAGGGCGAGGCAGTGGAGAGAGTGTGATGCTCTGAGAGATGTCCTGCTGGGAATCTTGGGCCCTGCATTCATGTGGACTTTACTTTGATACTTAAACATTGTATCTCTAATGGCAGGAGGATGGTGTGCTTCCCACACAGAAAACAATGGAAAGGTTTGAGGAACATTAGAAAAAGTCTGAAGTTTTGACAAATCCATGGATGTCCCATTTTACAGCTTATTGTACATATGGCCTCTGCTGCTAGTGCAGAAACTACAGCCACTTTTTGAGGTCTTGTGGAGTCCAGGCCTTGACCAGTCAGAGCTGTTTTGACAGCATGAGGAGGACAAAAAATATTAGGCTGGTGGAGTCAAAGTTTGGTAATTTGAAATTACCATCTCAGTTTTTAATTTTACCAAAACCATAGCTGCCTGGTTTCTAGTGTCCTGAGAACACATTATTGGTCATTGTTTTCTCAGTGTGTATTCATCACTTTGTGTGATAACTGATAATTTGATAAAGTTGCCACATTGAGCTGAATGAAAAAGAGTTTGGACCTACAACAGACCAACACACATACCTACGTATCCCGCCGTGCCTTCGTACTTCTGTGTCAGTGGGTTTTGGAAGGTGTTTCTGCTGGGCACGGTGAAGTTTCTTCCCATCTGCATGACAACGGTGCCATTCCAGTCATATGCTCCGACTGCTCCCAACATCACACCCGCCTACATGGTGGGACACACAATACAGTTTAAACTGTTTAAATTAATGTTCAATTACAATCTAAGATCCACTCTCAGGTGTCTTATTTCATAGACAGTCTTGCAATGGTGAAGCTTTAATCGTATTCTGAATAATGAGAAATAATGTAATTGAGGTATGTATAGTATATGATGACCACACAACTGATAAGCACAATGTTCTTTCTGCAGCACCCCTAGGGCTTCTATTTTTCTGTGTTCAATTTTTTTTCATTCCTGTTTTCATGGGTTTTATGAGCTGGATGATTATTTTATTATAAGTTGTGGGCCCTGAATCTATATTCTATGAAAGTTTAAAGTTTTGAATGGAATTAGGGAAATAAATACACTTTTCCACCATATTCAGTTTTTTTGGAAAGCATCTGTATAACTCAAGTAAGTTTTGCATTATTTGTCCCATTTAAACACATTTCAGTTCAACTCAGATTTGGAACAAATCCAGAATGATCACTAATCTTACACTAGTTCAAAGTTCAGTTAATTCAAATAAAAATGAAGAAGTTCATGTTCACAGTTACTTTTTTACATTTTGAATCAAGTTCACAGCTCAAAAAATGAACTAGTTCAAATGTATTTCACATTCTTGCATTTGTTGTTGTTGTTGTTGTTCGTTTTTTTAACATTTTTAATTCATCATCCTTATATCTGAACCTCATTCAAACTTCTCCTCCTCCTAATGATATTAAAAACCAATTTTGACGTGAGAATAGATCTTACCACTTAAGCAACACTTCATTTTACACTGAAAGTGAAAAAAATGAGGTGCAGGTATAATGTATTTGGAAATTTCATTAAGACAATATTACCACAAAATGTAAACAAAATGTCTCTTCCTTTAATGACAGCATCTTTTAAAGTGTTTAGAAAAGAACATAGCAAAACATGTGGTTTTCCTTCTAAATCTACACCAATTTCTTCAAAAAACGTACTCAAATATTTAAACATACTGCCTTCTGCCGAAGCGTCTGAAACACTAACCGTTCTAGCCTGTAATCAGCAGGTGTAAAACGTGCGCTGCGTTCAGTCCACTCATTGAACACGTACGTGCACAACACTGAACATGGATGTCCCCTTGAACACACACTGAGACAAATTGAGATTCTGGTCTACAGAGGAGCAGCATGTGCTGGAAATGTATGTTGAAGAGAGAAAACAGGACCCAATACGCAAGGAATATTTGGCAAAACAAGCATCTGAGCCACTGAAGGACATGGTGAAGAGCTGAAAACAATTCGGTGTCAATATCTGAAGGTACAGGATGCTCCGTAAATCTGCAGCTCACTGGACCAACAGGTAAAGCAGTGAGGGAAGTGAAGAAGTAAGAGCGTTCGGGTCCAGGATATTAAGTGCAGTGCGAGAACAGACCAGCAGGAGGAGCGGGGAAGGGGGGGCCAAATGCATTCGGGCACAGTAAATATCAAGCAGGACTAGTGTAAGGATGGCCTATATGAACGTGTAGAAGTGGGAAACACCACGTTGTGCTGGCCAGGGTGGCTCTCGGAAAACTTTCTAGGAATGGGACAGAAATATATTTACAAATAAATGGGGTTTTCTCTCAACATTCAAGCCAGAAGAGGCTTAATATAGGCCTGTAGGATGGAATGGGACCCATTTTGGACATCTAGGACTGTAGAGGGTTTGTCGCTTTAAACTTACTTTAGACGTGTGAACGCTGAAGCCAGACTGAGACATCTCCATCTCAAATGAAGAGGTGTGATTCCCAGATGTAGCTGTCAAATGCAAACACCACATAGTGAGATCCAGTCTGTATAACTGTGTCCGAATTGAGTATAGAGTTGTGTTTTAAAGATTTCCTAAATAATTGTTCCAGTACAGATTCTATAACTATGAATTCTCAAGTCTTTCATAGGAGATATTAAAGGGGAACCCCACTGCATTTTCAAAATATCTGCATAATTACATCTTTAAATATAAACAGAGTGGGGTTTGTAGCTGGAGTAACTCACAAAGTGAGAGCTGTTCACAGTGGTGTTGAATGGAACACGAAGTCTGCCTCTAGTGTACAACCAAATCACAGACTGACTAATTAAAACAAACTTTCAGCACTTCCTATGGCCACGCCCCTATGGGCTCACTGGGTACACACCTATATTATAAAGAATAGGACAAGGTATCTGACTGACAGGAAAAACCCACCACAAAATAAGAGCCATTGCTTGGCTGGGAAATCCATAAACCACCCTCAACATTACCCTGACAACTTCCACCCAGCACTGTAAACGTATAGGCATGTGAAGTAATCTCAGCAACCAAGATTATTAAATCCTAGTGCTACAAACTGTTTGTGAGGTATGTCAGAATTTAGCAGTAATATTAACCCTTTTGAAATATTAACCCTTTGAACTCAAGCATCATGGATTTGTGCTGGAAATAACTGTAAATTGTCATTGCACAACTTTACAATGATGCTGAAAGTTTCGTCTATTTTTGGTGTTACTAAGTCACATAGAACCAAATTTACTTTAATTTTTATAATGCATTAATCGTAACATTCTGGGGGGTTTTAATGCCTTCACACTCAAATGCTCTGAAGCAACAACTATGTCCAAATTCATTTTATTTTAGATACAGAAAAATTAATGAACAATAAAAGAAGATGTTACTGATATCCTCTTGGTTTGAAAATCGCAAAGTTCTTACTTTTTGGGAATTTCACACCTCCCCAAACCCCAAGGAGGGATTTTAAGTGGTCTGTGCTGTTAAGTTTGTGAGATTTTAGATCTCATTATGTATACATCCCAACATCTGGTTCCATTCACCACCACTATAAAGAAATTACAATGAACTAGGAAAATCAGGCAAACCTTTAATTTGGAAGTTTGTTTTCATAAATGGAAATAAGTAATTATATTATCATAATACTAAAATGTATAGAGACCCCAGAAATATGAGGAAATTAGGGGTGGCTCAAGACTTTTGCTGAGAACTGTATAACACATTTCTAATTTCGTATAAGTCACATTAAAGTCATTATTGACAAGTCTGTTACCCTCCAAAGCAAAGATCTTGCTCCCAAGAGCATCAACAATATTGATCAGTGCCGCCTCGTCTGACACGTTGAAGAAATGATCCTCTTTCTTCTCGCTTGCAATTAACTTAATTTCATCAACAAACTTCATCACCTGCTCTGCGCTTTTATTTTGACGGTTATAATCACCGAGCACCTGCAGACAATAGACAAAACTGTAAGCTGAATATTGAGCAAAGGCTAATATGAGTACTAATATAAATACTATACATATTACAAAATGATACAATTTAACAAAATACCAAGTTGCTACAATATAAAATATACAGTAGCTGCAATAAGAATTGCTATGATACAATATAATTTACAATATCAGAGACAAAATTCAATGCTAACATAAAATAATATTGGCGTGATACAATAAAATACATATCAGAGACGTGCTGCAAGCTGAACACACTGAGCAGATGAAAATGCTCATTTAATGCTGACAGAAAATAAAATTCCTATGATTCAATTCAAAATACAATGTGCAAATATAAAATACAATGCTATTACATAATACAATGTTCCTGCAAACCAATATAATGCATACAGTAGAAAACCTTTGTAGCATAAAATACTACATGTGATATCATACAATAAGTATATAAATTAGAGGAGAACTATAACCTGAATATTGAAAGATCAGAATCAGAATCAGAAAACATTATCTATCCTGAAGGAAATTGTTTGCTACTATAATAATGTTAATATATTGCTCACATAAATTCTAATATTAAAGGGGACCTATTTTGCAAAACTCCCTTTAGTTATAATAGGTCTATGGGCTATACAAAACATGTTCATGAAGTGCTTTGCACGAAATCATTCTCACACAAAATTACATCACCAGTTTTATTCCTCACATGTTCAGGCCGTTGTAAAACGAGCCATTTCAAAATTTGCATAGAACTGCCCCTCATCTGTCGAGACCCCGCCCACTAGCCTGTTGCCTGTCACGCTGCCACCTTGGGTCTTTGCAGCTTTATGTGTGCTGAATTCAGCCGGACCTGACTCAAAACACAATAAAACAACCTCCACTATTGGTTAAGGCAAAGAAATCGGTGTGAAAATACACCAACCACGGCGTAAACTGCATGTTTTTTCCCGTATACGGTAAGAAGTGCTCCAATGCGGCACAACACCACACGACTGCTGGTTTTATAAGCACGGATAAGCCGAGCGCAATGTCTACCGGCACATGTGAAGTGTTGTGGTCTTCTTGTTCTGGGTCCAACTCGGGGTCGAACATGTAGGGCTGGATACAGTGTGTTTCCACGTGTGTTAAGTGTCCCAATAATTTTGTACACTTTTGTCCACACTTTCTCCCTCCCTTCCTTGCCTCAGCCTGGTCACCCTATAGGCTACGATCATCGTCACAGATTGAAGTGATGGAAGGAAAGAAACTGGTGTTAAAGACATGGATTCTAATGTAAAATCCAGAAGTTAAACGTGCAGCTTGTGCATGGGATGGGTGGGGCGTGGCCAGCAACAGCTTACTTGCACAAAAAGGGATGCAGCATGAAACGGCTCATTTTGAAACTGTGAAGAATAAAGTTGGTGATATCTCTTTATGTGAGAGTGCTTTTGTACAAAGAACTTCAAGAACATGTGTTGTAAAGCCCATAGACCTATTATAACTTGTTTTTTTATTTAAAGTGAGTTTTGCATAATAAGTCCTCTTTAAACATTTATTTTAAAAAAATACAGTGCTGCAATATGCAATAATATTGCTAAAATCCTATATCAGATTGACAGTAAGGAATTGCTACATTATTAAAACATGATTGCTACAATGTCAGTGATGTACTTTTAGCTGACAATTAAACAGTTGCTAATTTAATTCTAACATTATGTTTAAATAAAGGCTAATGTAAAAGAATTCAATTCTACAGTATACAATAATATTGCTACAAAACAATGTAAAACATAATGTCAGAGATGTTCTGTAAGTTGAGCAGATACTAATTTAAAGCTAATTTAATTCTAACATATGAAAAAGTATATAATATTACAATATTAAAAGAATTTCTAGAACACAGTACAAAATATAGTACAGAAAAATGCCACTCTATATAATCATACAACAGTTAATATAATATATGCTTTTTTATAAACATAATACTCACGGCAATCGAGAACCTCTCAATTCCATCTTCTTCACAGTTTTTAATAGCGTCGTTCAGATTGTGGGTGTCATGTGACTCCCCGTCCGTGACAATTACCATAACCTTTTTAACCCCTGGCCTCGCCCCACGCTCCACAGTAAATGCCTCCTTTCTGTGGATGGAAAACACCCAAAAGGTAAGAAGGTCCTGAACACTACGTGACCAATGGATATCAGAGTGTTAAGAGGAACTAAACTGTGCAGGCCTGTAACTTGGAGGTTTTTCCAATAAAATGGCCAGCAAAAATGGTGCAGCTACAGTAAAGGGGCAATTACTGAACTGGCAGCTCAGTGTATGAACATCCATACATTCATTAACTCTTCCATACATTCATTCATTCTTCCATCAATCCAACCATCCATTCATTCATCTATCCATTCATCTATTCATCCATACATCCAAACATCCATTCACTGACTAATTCGCTCATTTACCTTCCATTCATTCATTCATTCTTCTATCCATCCATCTATACAACCATCCATCCATTCACCCATTCATCCTTCCCATCCATGCATTTATTCATTACAAATTCTTACATCCATCCATCGATCCATCCACTTTTGTTAGCAGTGTAGCCAAAAAAAGGGGGGGATGATTGAGTCTATCCCATCCCTCAAGGGGCAGAAAAGTGTAAAAACACCCTGAACAGGTCACCAGTCCATCACAGGTCATATATGCATGCATGCTCGAACACACACATTTAGGGACAACTAAGCATCTCCAGGGCAAAACCCCCAGCAGAAACTGGCTCAGACACCAGGAGAACATCGACACTTCCACAAAAAGGACTCTGTGAGACCACCCATTTTACCATCATGCCACCCTAGTGTATAGTATTGAGTCTTGAGCCACCCCTCATTCCTTTCTACATTACTTTGAATCTCCTTGTTGGTGCTAAAATACTTTTATCTATCTTTGGCATTCTGAGTATGTTAAATTAAAGAAACAGGTGTAAACGTTTGACAGTGACAGGCTGTAAGGAGCCTAGATAAAGAAGTATTGAATACTTTGCTAATCACTGCCTGATCATCAGAAATCTTAGGCACCTGTTTATTCACTGATACAGGCTTTAAGTTAAATGTGCTTTGTTCTGCATGAATGATTTATTAATAGGTCACTGTGTGTCTTAACAAACAAAAAACATTCTTTGAACAGTTTCAGGGACTGGACCGAAAATGAGAGTCTTTGAAAGCTCTTTGAAACTGCTCCTCAAGACTACATAAAAAGAAGTAAAATGTGATGAAATGAGGGGTCAGGACTGCTCAGTACTGTCAATCGTTCATTTAAAAAAATGGCAATCAAAATACAAATAAATGAATAAGAGCAATGAGGTAACAATGGTAACCAGATGCCTGCTGGTATTTGATACCTTGCTGTGTCGATGCCCAGGGCAGTGTTGGTTTTTTGGCCTGTCCTCTGTGGGATTTTGGAAGCGTGTTCAACCAGTTCCTTGGTGCTGGTGAACTGGCTGAGGTTGAAAACATGGCCAACGTCATCCCCATACGACACAATGCCCACCTGGTGAGAGAGGCAAGTACATACACAAGTCAAGTCAATCATGTTTAATTTTGTAGCCCATTATTACAGAGGTAATTCAGTGGTTTAATCATAAAATGACAGCAAGTAAAAGAATTTAAAGATAATTAAAGATATTTAAAAGAAGGTGAAGGAGAATGATGCAGTTTTAGCAGCTTTTTAAAGCTACAGTCAGTGCAGGTGTGATATTGATGTGCAGTTGGTTGGAGAGCATTTCATCCTGTTTACTTTCAGCTCTTTTCCCCAATAGCTGAAGAGCTTCTGCAGAACTAAGAGACCAGGATTATAAACACCAAACATATCACTGGTGCATTTAGGGCCCAAACCACAGAGTGACTGGTACAGGATGGGTAAAGCTTTGAAACCAATTCTGTACCGGAGACATGACAGCAAACACAGACAGTGTATGAGCCTGTTTGGTTGTGATGTCACCAGTTTAAAACGTTACACTCCCACTGGGGAATATGTGGTGTTCCAGAGCTCAGCACACATTTTCCAGCACCACATTCAGGAAAACTTTCATTCTGCCCTCCCGATGCCACCCAGGAGCGTCTCCGGAGCAACTAAATGATTCTCCTTCTGAATGATTCTAATAAAGGTCACATAAAAACAACATAGACGCACTGAGGCTGGGAGGCAGCACGGTTACTTTAGAAATCTGAGTGCTTGTAAAAATTATTTATGTATAATTATAAATATGTATCATATATTTAAAAATGTGTGTCTATTTGATTTTTTTCAGCACTGGTAGAAGCTGTACATTTGACTGAAAAAGTCTATTTAAACTGCAGGTGAAATTCAGTCATTTTTAATCAGCAATTAATATGAGTAATTCAGCATCTACTGTGAAACTAATGTGTGAGTTCTGTAGTTATTACCTAATAATTTGATTTCTGAATTTTTAAAATGTCATTAAAACATAACTTATTGTCTTAACAAATATATACTTTCCCTTGTTTTAAGACCCCCCTCCTTCTTGCTCTTCAGTCACTGCATCTCGCTAGCATGATAACTCATGCCTAAAATCCCTACCCCCTCTGCTTGCTAGCTATGTCAACCTCCACTTCTTCTGTTGTTTAATGGCGGTTGACAAACAGCTATTTGGTGCAGTAAGCCAGCAGCAGAGTGAGTCGGGAGGTTGGGGTGTTCTTTAAAGATTACTCTAATAGTTCAGCTTCTGCCCAGTAAGCATCAGTGTTGGGTAGTAAGGAACTACGTGTAATCTGAATTATATAATCTGATTACAAACATCAAATACATCTTAAAGGGTGATACCTTTTATTATTTAACAGGCGTGTCACAACAATTAAATTTTTTATTTACTAAAGTAACGTAAGGGATTATTTAGGACTGTCTCTTCCGATTTTTCTAAACCTCAAGCCATTTTAGATCAGAAATACTCCAAAATGGAACAGATTAAATGACACATTTTTGGAAAAAATGATTTCTTTGTTTTCGCTTTTGTAAGGAGGTTTTTAGATGCTTACTCTAGCTGGACCAATGTCGATCTTTGAAAGGAACTTTTCCAGGAACTTGGTGATGTCACTCCAGGGGTAGATGCTGTTGGAGCCATCCAAAACAATGACAATGTCCATGTCCTGCTGACAGTCTAAAAAAAAATTAAATTACAATGAAAATTCGCAAATTCATGCAAGACTTTAACTTGTTCCTTCACAACAGAGAATCCCCTCCTGTTCTTTATTTGTTGTTTTTGAACCTTATAATTAAACTGTATTCTAGACTACATTACCCAGCTCACCGTGTCATTTAATGGATAACATTACACTTTCTGGACTACATTACCCAGCTCTCCAAGCTGTGCCTCTCCGGATTACATCAGCAAGCTCTCCATTCAGTTTTATGTCCTATGTACCGAGCCCTTAATGCTGTTTCTGGACTTCATAACCAAGCTATTCCTGCTGTTGTCTGGACTACATTACCCAGCTTCCCATGCATTTCTCTGAATTATATTTTAATACTGAATTGTTGTTGAGAGCAGTGTAAGTGTCTTATTAAGGCAAAAAAAAATATTTCAAGAATATAATAGAATATCATAACTTTATTTTCATTGCAATACACATTAATGTACAGTGCAATGAGGTAAGTTTTGCAGCTCTGTAAATATTTATCTAGCTTAAGCATATGCATAAAATATATCAAACAAATGAAGTATGATATTAAGTGGAAGATGTATCAGCTGTACCAGAATAGACTAGAATTTATGGAACACTACGAAACACAATGTACATAAAATGTGCTTAACCCCACCTTCATTCACCCCTGAAAATACACCAACCCCCATCATTTGAATTGAAGCAGAAACTGCATTGGTCCTTAAGGTCAAAATTAATGTAATTTTAAGAGATAAAATGAAGGCATTTCGGTTATCTCTGGTACCGAACTAGACCAGTATTGAAAGAAACAGAATATAGAAATGAACAGCTAGAAACCTGGATGTGATAAATAGAGATATAACTAGAACCAATAGTTTAGGTATCAATAGCAGTATCAAGAATAAATCCTTAAGACACAGTAAACAGTATTTAAAGAGTATTCAGTTTAAATGCAGAACAAAGGCACACTGTTATGTATAGGCTGTGTACAGACTGTGTGTGTGTAAAACAGGCAGGCTGGGCAAATTTGTGATGAGTCACAGGTTCCTGTGTCTGCAGCGTTTTAATAAACCAGTCCTAAATTGGGCAAACAGGACAGGAAGGGCACACTTCAGTTTACCGACTGCGGAATGTGTTAATATACACACTGACCACGTGCCGCTGCATGGGTGTGTGTGAGTGTGAGTGTGTGTGTGTGTGTACCTCTCACAGTGGGGGCAATGGAATTGAGCACTTTAAATGATGAGCTGACGTTGGAGCAGATGCCTGTGATGTACTGCTGACTTCCACACATGTAACCATACTGAGGACCACAGGCCTGAGGAACACACATACACAGAAACACACACACACACACACACACACTAATGTTTTAAAACACCCTTACAGTACAATCCCCTTAGAGAGAAAGAGAGAGATCGTGTTAAATAGAGAAAGAGACAAAGAGACAGGGAGAGAGAGAAAGACAGAAAAAGAGAATAAGAAATGGAGCGAGACAGAGAAAGAATGAAAGAGACAGAAAGATGCTTCAGATTTCCGCACTGATCATTCAGGAACTGGGACCAGTTTAGGACAGGTTTAAGACCAGTTCTCCATTCACCTCATTGAGATAAGCTTGAGCTGCCAATGTCTTGAGCCACCATTTATTTCTTAATATTTTGCTTGCAATGATCCAGACTATCTTTTTTTTTGTAATGTGGTCTTGAGGAACAGTTCTCCAGGCTTCCTGAAGGACTTTCAAAGATTCTCATTTTCAGTTCAGTCCCTGAGCAGTTACAGAGGTATGATTTTTTTGTTTAGCCACATAGCAACCTACGTAAAAATCATACAAGCAAATCAAAGCACATCTAACTTAAGGTCTGAACCATTGAAGAAACAGGTGCCGATGATCAGGTGGTGATCAGTATACTGGTGGTGCTGAATGCTGAGTGGTGAGAACACCTTTGTCTAGGCACCTTATATCTTTAGGCAGTTTGTAGCCTGTCACAGTAAAACATATGTTCTTGTATCACTTCATTTCACTTAATATATTCAATATGCCAATGATAAGACAGTTTGGCATGTGTGAAATAGTATTTTAACGCCAATAATGCAAAATATAAAGAAATGTGTGTGTGTGTGTGTGTGTGTGTGTGTGTGTGTGTGTGTGTGTGTGTGTGTGTGTGTGTGTGTGTGTGTGTGTAGGGGGGGGTGCACGTTACTTATTAGGTGGGCATAGGTACAGTGGCTCCACTAAAGTTGAAGTTTCCCAAACCTAAACTGGAGCCAGGGTTAAATGACACTACCCAGCTGGCCAGGCGTAGATGCAGGAGAGCAGAGCGGAAGAGGAAGAAGGAAAATGTATCTTTACAGCTTGCATTCTTATCAGAGAACTGTGAAACATGCTAAAACATTTTTTTTCTAATGTTATTGCCTCCAATTTCCACAACACATGTGTCATGTTTGAAACAAAAAACTCTGTTCTTAATGCCCCACAATCAGATGGCCTGGAGAGCTCAACTGAAGTGTGTGAGAATTTGGTATTTTCTTCACTGATAAGATTGTAAGTATCAGGGCCCACATCCATTTACCTTCCTATGACCCCTCTGTCACTTTCACTAGCTCTGCTGTTTTTGATCAGTTGGAGCCTGTCAGTCTTTCTTCACTGGAAGAAATAGTTGTTCATTTGAAGCCTGTTCAATCTCCCAATTCAATAATCCCACCTCGTCTAATTAAAGAGGTTTTTCCGACCATAGCGCCACACGTACTGGGGATCCTTAATGACAACTTAGCAAAGGGGGTTGTGCCTACAAGTTTTAAACATGCTGTGGTAACACCACTAATTAAGAAACCTAATTTGGATGCCCTTGTACTTTAGGCCCATATCTAAGTTTACATTCCTCACTAAAGTCTTGTAGAAATGTATTTATTGACGGTTGAAACCATTTTTAAAACAGCACAGTAATTTAGTAAAAAAGTGGACCGTGCTTTTTCAGTCATCGCCCTGAAACTGTGAAATTAAACTGTCTCACTGAATGTTTTTAAGTCCACTCTTAAATCTATTTTTTACTCATTGGCTTTTAATTCAGAGATGTTGCTTCTTCTTTGACTTTTTACAGAACTATGGCCAACTGTGTTGATTTTAAAGTCCTATTTAAATAAGGTTGGATTGGATTGGATACAATACATACTTTGTATATGTTTACTGGGTGCCCTTTAGAGTCCTGTGTTCAAAATACCCATGTGGGTTGATGTTCCCAGGATAGAGGTTGAAAAAAGGAGGGTAGGAGAGAAGTGGAAGCCTAGAGAAAGAAAGAGTGAGGGAGAAAGAGAGAGGGAATGGGAAAATGTGCATCAGCTCTTCCGTAGGAAAGTTCGGAGTCCTAAAATGACCCTCTAGCTTCACCACAGCAGACGGAGTGAGGCCTGTGGCTCCAGAATTACCAGCCATATCTGGAAAATCAGTTCAGCCCAATAAATTAGCCCTCGTTACCCTACAGTCCCTGATTATAGACAACCCTGAGTTTTACAGGGTCAGAAGCTGCACAGTCGAGTCATTCGATTTTTCTGAACACCACAATGGCTGGGGGTGTTGAGATTTAGGCATGCAGTGAGTTATACCCCTGATTGGTGCGGGGGCTCTATGGACCTGTAGGTGGGCTCCTAACAGAGGATAAGCAGGAGTGTCCCCTAAAGGGCCCCAGAAAATTGGGACTAGCAGGACCCACACAGGGACTCATCAGGAGGCCCCAGAGCGGGGCCCACTGGGATTTTTTTTGGTTGCAACATTTTACCCTGTTTCTGCTCCACTTCTGCTCTTTTGCACCCTGGGGTTGTGTCGCTGGGAGGGGGGCACTGTAAAGCTAGAGACTGCCATTGTTTGTAATTATTCAGGGCTGTCACTGTGTCTGGTGTCCTTTCTTCAGTCAGCTGTCTAGTGTTTATGTTAAGTGATTATCTGTTTAAACTGGTTCTTATCCTAGACCTTTGTGTATTTAAAGTGCTTTTGTTCAAGCCCTTGTGGTCAGTCCACCATCTCCTGTCCCTGTCCTCTCGTGTTTTATTTCCCAGATTTTCAGGGTTTCATGTTTCTTTGTGTTTTGGCCCTCAGGCCTTCTTTGAGTTCTTTGTGTTGAAAATAAAGTCTAAGAAAACTGAAACCCAACATTTGCACCTTAATTCAAATTCATTTCAATTATAATGTAGCAATGTACTCACATTTATATTTAAAATATGATCACATTTCAATGATATTGTAAGGTTATAATAATATTATTATATTATGATGTAAAGGTATTTTCATGCGTCAATGATTTAATAACACTGTGTACAATATTGTCATAATATATTAGAACCATGTCTGAGCATGTTTAATATCCATCACCTATAATATTTATCAGAGATAATAATTAAAATATTAATCAGAGATAAGGATCAGGGGAACTGATCTGAGATAACAATCAGGGGTATTGATTAGAGATAAGAATCAGATGAAAAGTGAACATTTCCATACCAAAAATCCTTTTCCATCTGGATTAGCGACCAGTGTCGTTCCCATGGTCATGTTTTCCTTTACTTCGTGTATTTTCGGGATTGTTGTTTGTTCTAGAGAAAGAGGAGACGGACAATGTAGACGTCAGTTCAAATATTAGCAGCCATCCAGCTTCCCCCATGCTTTTTCTGCTAATTTTCCTGATAAACTGCTTTAACTCCTCCTCAACTCTTTTGAAAATGAGTGGATATTGTTTTATGAGGTTATATGTTATTCCCAACCAATAAACTGCAGCTTTTTCTAAACTCTGCATTTCCACACAGGCTTGATATCTGTGTTTTCTCTTTTTTCCTTCAGTCTAAGGTTCATAAAGGTCACTATGTTTACAATATCATGTCTCTGTGTTTTTCACACCCCCCCTCCTTCTTTTTGTAAAAGGCAAATCCTGAATAATCTCACACATCTCTGATCTTTAACAGAGCCTCTGTGAGGAACAGCAGCCTCACTGTTAAAGCCGACAGGGAGGGCAGGTTTGTCTCCGGAGGGTCAGTGTGAGCTCATCGGTGCATCTGAGCAAAAGTTCAGAGGAAGGCGAGACAGTTTACTCACACTGAAGCATGAAGCCAGAGACCCTGACGGTTGGGGATGTTTGAGATGTTTGAAGTGTTTGCACCTGATCCTGATACTGTTTTGCTCTATATACATTACCATTCAAAGGTTTTAGAACATTCAAGTGTTTTAAGCTTTTTTTAATTGAAATTCAAACAGTTCAAGTCCAATGAATAGCATGAAATGGTAAAGCGGACAGTGCTGGACTGCAACACGTTGAAAAATTGTGAGGTTACACAGAAGTGCCGTGCAGTGACTCTGGTGTGTACTGAGTTGGTCGGGTTCATCCTAGAGCAAGATAGTGTCCAAGCTGTCTTAAATCCCATCTGGCTGCTTTAGGATGAACTGGACAGAAGAGTGAAAGTAAAGCAACCTGTAAATGCTGCACATTAATGGGAATTCTACAACATAGTTGGGAAGAACTTTCTGCAGAATCCTATCCGACACTGAACCGTAATTTAAATAATGTACAGTACTGTGCAAGAGTCTTCATCCACTGTCCAGTCTGTATCTTCAGAAGCAAACTATGAAGAAAAAGTGGCATAGCTTCCAACGATACAGACTGACTTGTGTTTTTAATGTGGTTTTGAAGAACAGTTCTTCAGGCTTCCTGAAGGACTTTCATTTTCAGTGCTGTCCATGAACCTGAGTTTCGGAGGAATGTTTTTTGATGTTAAGACACATAGTGGCGTAAATAAGAAGCATTCAAGTAAAACAAAGCACATCTAACTTAAGGCCTGATCCAGTGAAGAAACAGGTGCAGATGATTCCAGATCAGGTAGTGATCAGTATACTGGTGGTGCTGAATGCAGAATGGTTGGAACCCCTTTATCCGAGCACCTTGTATCTTTAGGCGCCTAGCATTTTGGAGTAAATCATGTTCCCTTTTCCTTCATTTAATCCACTCAATTAGACATGATTTAATGTGATATTAAATAAAATACAAAGAAATGAAGCGAGGCTCAAACTTTTGTCCATTACAGCATTTGCGTTATATATGGTGTTAAAACAGCAATGCATTCACCACCACCACAACACTCCAAACACCGATTCTAGATGTAGTTTCATTAGTAAACTGTCCTGCAACTGAATACAGTCATCAATTTGCTTCATTTAGATTTTGTCCGAAATGCTGTGAGAATATTGAAGTGTTTTAGCCTTACTGTGATAAAAATATGGCGATTAAATAAATATGTGAGTAGTAACTCATCTTCTCAAACTAAATTTTGAGTCAGCTGCATCGTTACAGCACAGACTCTCAGTCTGTATTTATATCCAGCAGTCTGCTGGGGATTCTGGATGAGGGGTCTTTCCTTTGGGGGGGTGGTGTATTCTGCAAACCAGCTTCACATGTGTAGTTCATGTTGTGGCCGGGGCTTTAGCTCATCTGGACAAAGATAATAACCAGCGGTGCCATTACTGTTTATGGATATCACTTCCTTTCCAGTCAGCCACCCACACACACACACACACACACACACACACACAAACACACACACATACACAAACACACACACATACACACACACACACACACACACACACACACACAAACACACACAAATATACACACACTATACACTTTTACACATATAATGTGCATAAAGTATTATTAACACAACATCTCAACACATTTACACATATTGCACACATTTACACAAACACACACTCACAAATGCAAACAATCATTACTTTCTGTTTTGAATTGTTCTTATATTTTCTCCCCATCCTGGCAAACTTCCGGCCTATTTCCAACCACAAATTTCTGTCTAAAATCCTGGAGCGTGCTGTCACAAATTAATAAGAGACCACCCAAACTCTAACAACCTGTTTGAAATGTTTCAGTCAGATTTTCATCACAGAAACTGCCATTCTCAAAATCACCAACGACATTCTCCTCTCTTCTGACACCAGACATCTCAATATTCTCATCCTCCTTTACCTCACCGCAGTCTTTGACACTATTAAACACAACATTCTCCTACTCCGCAAAGAATCGTCTCTAAGAATATCAATGGCTCTGCTCTTTCCTGTCTAAAATCTTACCTTCTAAACAGACAGCCTGTTTATATTGAGCCCAGAGGACATTAAATGCTTTAATTTGGAATGTTTTGAAGTTAGCCAGTCATTTTTGCTTGATGTCAACCTTTTCTCTGCACTGTTTTTAGCTTTGAGATGTGTATTGGACATTTTAATCTAATATGCATTATGAATTAATGATTAAAGTTATGTTAAAAGAGATTCCATGATTTCTCACATATGACTCTAATCACCTCCTAAGCAGAAGCTTACGTGCGTTAATCCTGTTGCGGTATGTGGACTGATAGCAAGCTGCAAGGGACTAGATCAAGAAAGAAACCAATTTACAGCTCAAGGAGACAGGGCGTCCCAGCACCTTGTCTCGTGGATATAAGGCTCCGACCTTAAAGTAGGTGGGAGAGAGGAGAAGAGAGAGACACCTTTTTTTATTTTTCTATTTTCATTTATTGTCTTACTACTAATTTACTAATAAAGGAGATTCTTAAAGGACTTTTCACTCTGGTGTGTGATTCAATGGAGAATTGCCGTCACAGATGTCACAATGCAGAACATTCCACCTCACAAATAAATCGGGACAATTATCGACTTTAAATGATCATTTCTCAGCCCTGATCATCCAATTGAAAAGTCACATGGAAGCAAAATGGGGCAGGGAATAATACATGTTTCAGTGCTGGAACAGTGCTAAATTTTCCAAGAAGTGATGCCAAAGCAACAAAAATATTAAAAATGTAGTAGTGTGAAGAAAAAGACCCACCGAAATAACCTCCAAAATAAACCACACTCAAGTCACAGGAAACAGGGTGTCAGAAAACACACAAATGCCCCCTGACATACTTTCACACACTTTCATACACACACACATCCGAAAACAGTCCTCACCAGGCAAGTTTAATTTTATGCATCCAGTGCGGCGATCTACAGGGCACTTATAGACATCTCCGGTCCGCCTGGCTGGCTGACCCTGCAGGGGAGAACCAATCAGAACCCTAAAAGAGAGAGAGAGAAAGATTTTTTTTAAAGGTATTTAATTACTTTCACTTCATTCTATTTTACATTGTGGCATATGTGATCAATGCACTGCTGAAAATCGAACTAAACTGAGAGAATGAAAGAAGAAAGTGAAAAGAGGTGAGAGAGAGGAGTTTGATTTTTTTCCACTCCCCCACCCCCACCATCTGTACACACTGTAACATAATAACACACAGTAATATTTATGTGGTTACATATTTCTAAAACATTTCTTTTTCAATATGGCTCAATAATATGCGGTGAAATTAATAACTGAAAAATAAGCCTGCGGTTTAAGGGGTTAATTGGATTAAATTAACTGTGGTTACAGAGTGAAATAACACATATTAAATTTAGTCTCTGAATTACAGGAACCCCAGGTCTCTGGGTTGAACTGAAGGCCAGTGGCTAGTGTGTTTGTGTAGAGTGTGTGTGTGTGTGTGTGTGTGTGTGTGTGTGTCCTGGTTATATCCGCGCTGTTTTATCAGGCCTCATTTAAATGTTGGAATGCTAAAAGCTTGGAGTTGTTTACAAGCTTTTAGTTTGATGTCCAGTTTTTAAACCCTCGAAAACACAAACGTTCCCATCAAGTGGTGGCCAGTAGTGAGTAAACCATGTTGGGTGAAAATCTATTTAATAGATTTAATTTTGGTACAGGCGTCTACTCGAACAGCTTTGCTCCGGCGTTCACAAGATGGCGGAGGACCTCATTCTTCTGAATATGTTAAAGGATCTGTATAGTATTAATAAATGCAAACTCACACACATTACAGAGGCTGGTGAACATAGCATTAGGCATCTTGCCTAAGGACTCCCATTGAAACAAAATATGCTCAACAAATGCAAGAAATGAAAACTAAATTTCATAATTGATCATTTTCGCCATTTTTTTTAACATTATAACTGCATCACGTAACACTTAATTTAAATGCTTCACAGTCCTGTACAAAAGGTTTCAGTCACACATTCTTCACATTTTAACTCCAAGGGAGTATTGAGGAACTGTTCTCCAGGCTTCCTGAAGGACTTTCAAGAACCTCACCAATTTCAGAGGAATGTTTTGGTTTTTTTAACTGCACATTGACTTACGTATGAACAAAACACATCTAACTTAAGTCCTGAACCAGTGATGAAACAGGAGCAGATGTTTTGAAATTACAGCCGGTGATCAGTATACTGGTGTTCCAAGTACCTTGTATCTTTAGGCACTTTGCAGCCTGTCACAGTAAAATATTTGTTCCCATTTTCTTTATCTACTTAATGTGCAAAATAAGACAGTTTGACATGCATGAAGTAGTAGTTTTACACCACTAAAGTGATTAAAAGGAAAACAGAAATTAGGGGTGGT
>JBBMFX010009805.1:0-13004 GCA_037832545.1 Rhabdalestes septentrionalis | reverse complement strand
ACACTCTCTCTCTCTCTCTCTCTCTCTCTCTCTCTCCCTCACACACACACACACACACACACACACACACACGGCATCAGCAGCTTTCTTGTCGTCCTCTCTCGCTAGTCGCGCTCTCTGCCTTGACAGTTCAGGTGCTAGTTGAGCTGTTCCCTGAATGCAGAAAATAATAAGACATTTGCAGTTTGGCACCTTCGATCCAGCCCGACTCTCGCATATTTTGCAATAGCTGACAGCAAGGCAGCCTCTAAATGAAGAAAGAAAACAACATTAGCTTGGAGTGCCATGGTCTCCAGACGCAGCCAGGCTCCCAAAGCAAAAGGCGTGTGTGATTGGATCCTAAAACGTGGGGCGTAGAACTGAGAACAAAAGGAACACCTCTCTCACAGTATTGTTCCAGGACTGATCCTGATCTCCATTTGTAGCCTGTCATGAAATTGAATCGGAGGGCTGACCTAGCAATTACCAATAGATAACAACACATCAATAGCTCAACCACCACAGCATCACACTGAGAGCCCCATCTCAAGTGTGGCTATGAACCAATGAAATGAACCGTCTAGTAACTATTGATGTCATGTAAATGTTACAGTTTTGACTTGCTCTGCTGCTATGTCACCCCTATTAGCTTTGGCATTTACTATGACACCAAGCATACCGGCCTCTTGTGAAGCAAATACAAATCTCTCTGCATTAAACACCACCATGGATTTACACACACAACCTGGCCATAGCCTACTCACGATTCGGTTTGTATCACAATACATTCGTGGTGGAGGAGAGGAAAAGTTGTGAGGCGCCATTTTGTTTGGAGACACCTTATCTTTCCCACAAAATTATAAACCAATATTCACTTAAATACCGCTTCCTTACTGAGGACGAGGCTTCGGTGAAGTCGAGCCACACGAGAAGTCTCTCTCGGTTCACCGCTCCGTTCAAACAAAAGAAACTCCGCCCAGCTGCCCGGAGCCACAAAACTCACTCAGAACACAATAAAAACAATCACACAGAGACTCCAGCGCAGTTTTATCACAACCCAGCCAGCTTATACACACTTTTAAGCCCAGTGTCATAATTTACATGTACTCACAGCAAATCAATTCAGCAAACAAAGAATCCTTTCGTAAACTTGTGGGAGGGCTCTTTGAAACCCTTAGACCCTTAGCTATTGGTTAAAGAAAAGAATCCTCCTATTACTGCGAAAAACTTTTTTGGGGTGGGAACGTGACGCAGGTTCGTGGACGTGAGTGTCGTGGTTTTGTATCATATATCGTTACAGCCCTAGTGCATGTGAATTATTGTTCAGTGGGTTAAAGTGGCTAATTATTTTTATGATTTTGGGAAGTGATGGGCTTTAAGAATGAACCGGAATGGAAAATACATTTGGTACCCAAAACCTCAGAGGGGCTGTGTGAATCTTCATTTTGGGCTAGATATAAATCAACCCCATCTCAATCCAGTTCTTAGATCCACAAACTTCTATTCTGCTTCCCTTTAGCTTCTGTTCTTTTATTCACAGCATGCCAGATCAAGGTCAAAGGTTAAAACCTTGTTTTGATACATTTTCTTTAAACCGTAATTCCTTAAAAACACTCTGCATGTTTACTCATCTCCATTTCAACCATAATTCTGGAGGGAACCAAAAGGGATTTGCCTATGGCATCACTCAGGGAACTCTTTGTTGTAGAGTGTTTCTGATTTGTGTCGTCTCATACTGAGGCAAGACAGTGAGGTTGCTTAAAAAAGACAAAAGAACCTCTTTAAATTTGATTGTTTTATTGTTTACTTTTCACAGAAATTCCGACATTTCAGAATATTTGCCAGTTATGCTTGAAAATGCTTGTTTGGTCGCTTACTAGGTGGGATTGTTGTTCTCTATGCTTTGGACTTCATCGCCCACACATCAGACACAACCCGTCATTTGATTTAAGGTCAGAAACCTGGCAACCCAGCACTTCTCAGATTTCTCTAACCTCATTTAAAACAAGTTTCCCCTTGACTACATCTGCAGCAATGTGACGTTAAAGGAAATAGTGAGGTGAAACTATTTACTTTGTGTCCCTGTAGCTAATTATAACAGGAAAGCCCAGATCTTCAATGAGGAACCTTCACACGCTTCTAGGCCTTCAGAGATGGTATAATGGATTCTGGGAACATTTTAATGTATTATTTAGATGTGGCAGGTTCTGTAGTACAGACTATGCTGCTTATAAAATTTGGTTGGAGGTTTGAGTTATATTCTTGAAATGTATCCTATCAGAATTGTCATCTCTAAGTAGATACGGCTAAGTGTGTTCTCCCTTTGGCTAATTATCCAGGCACTGGTAGTCATACGGTGTCACATTATCCAAAATAATTAGGTAGCAACAGGAAACAGCCCATGACTTATTGATTTTCAAATGGGTGAGACCAGTTTCCTGAAGGAGAATGTCCTATCCGTCCTCAGTAATGGCTCATGTTCCCTCCCTTCTTTAAAGGGGAATACCTAATGCCAGGCGGTTATGAAGAATCAGTCATCTTAAAGAAGCAATCTGGGACAAGGTCTTGATTGTATCCTTACAAATGTGTATTATATAGTTAAATATTTCTTACATCTAATGTTGCCCTTACATACTGCGTTGGTAAAGCTGAGAAAAACTGTCTGTGTACCATTGTTCATTAATCTAAGGCAGGGGTCACCAACCTTTTTGAAACCGAGAGCTACTTCACGGGCGCGGAGCCATACGAAGGGCTACAAGTTTGATACCCTAGATTAAAACATATTATAATTTCATTTATAATAAACGTATTTTAATGCTATAAAATGTTTTAAATCTATATAAATCTATATCAATAAAGAACAGGATAAAATTTAATGTTTGATGCCGCACACAGTTAAGTCGTGCTATACATGTGGTCCACATGTGGTCCTTGGGGGCACCATGTTGGTAACCGCTGATCTAGGGAGATCTTCTAGCCAGTAAATATCTGTGGCTAGTGTGATGCTCTACAGTGTTGTATTTCTTCCACTTATCAGAATGTATTTTGTAGTGGCTGCTTTAATGTTTAATTTTCCAACCTGCAGGAGGAGCTGGAGCCTGGTTAGGCTCAGTTAATGGGGGCGTGGTTTCAGGATGATGATGGCTGTACATCATCTGGGGCTGGTGGCTTCACTCACTCTCTCTCACCTGCTCTGGCCAGAGGTGTTTGGATGGCGGCTCGCAGATTCTCCCAACGGATCTGTTTTCCTATTTATTCACTTTTGGTACCTGTCCTTTATAATAAATTAAGAATATTTACAGCCTGTCTCCCTATGTCCTTTCCCTTTGAGCGGAAGGGTTTATGACACTAGGTATGAGAAGTAGAAGGTTACTCTCATGTAAGAAAAGTCCAATCCTTTCCAGTGGCTGGTGTAAACCCAGCTGTTTTTGGCCCTTCAGTGATTTTGGAACAGCCCCTGTTGGGGGCCTGTCCACTTTTATCCAAATGGATCTTTCTGAGGTTTTCAGATGAGAACACACTCGACAGGGATCAAAGTGTTTCCATTGTCTGCAGACTCCATTGGATGTAGACTGTAAATATTTTTCAGACAACACAATTTAGTCCTGGTCTTTAGGGTCTTCACTTTTTTTTTTTTTCACAGGGGTAAGGCATTGAGGTTTTCCGATACCATTTGTGAGCCTTTTGTCAGCAGTCATCCTCTTCACTTACACTTAGAGTCTAAACAACTTTGGCTTTGACTTTGACATGAGCTGTATTACCTAGTTTCACCACTAGGGGTGCCACAATCATGGGTGCAGCAGGTGGTGCAGTGTTCAAATGCACCACAGGTGGAGCAGTCAGTTTCCCATTTCTTTTCATCATTGTGGCGTACAACTCTTTTTAGGGACCAGCTGTGTAATACTGATCCCACACATTTCAGCGTGATGAACATAAAATATCTCTCACCTCCCCGAATTCTCAAATCCAGTCATTTTTTTTAGTTGTATTATCACTGACTTAAGTATCAAGGCTCAGAGGGATTTCTGTTCTTTTTTAAGTACAGGGCAACATGTTGACTGGATGCTGATTCAACAAATAGAAACTAGAATATATTAGAGTTAAATTATCTGCTCAAAACCGAACCTGGCCCGAGCCCGGCCCGAGCCGCCACTATCCTCGGGCCGGGCCAGGCCGGGCCGGGCCGGGCCCTGATCAAGCATTAAAACGGCCTATGTATTTAAAAATTGTCGAGTTTCAATCAGGCTCAGGCCGATAATTACAGTTAATGTGTCAGGCCGGTCTGGACTCGGACACAAAGTGTTGGGGCTCGGGTCGGGTTGGGTTTCAATTTTTGGGCCTGATCTAAGCTTTATAATATATTCATTCCCACCCTCTCGCCTCTCGCCTCACCTCCCGTTTCTCACCTCCTGTCTGTCCTCCCTCCCTGCCCTTCCAGCCAGCATTACGCAGTTCATGTCCTGTCAATTAGGCTCTGATTAGGAAAAGCAGTTTGCCCTGATTAGGCAGCCCCTCTGTTTGATGCATAATAAACAAGGCTGATGAATAATGCATGGATGTCACATTGATTGTTTGGCATTTCCCATACCGGTCTGTGAAGATGTAGAGGAATACAGACCAGGAGGAAGCTGAAAATCTAGCAGACGTTCTATAGACACAGCTGAGAACTCCGGATTCACAGGACAAAGGAGAGCCTCTTTCTAAGTGTCAGGTTTATTTTGGAAGATCACACAGTCGATAACTTAAAAGACCTTACTAGAGTGACACAGCTGTCTAAGCTTTTGTCCAACTTTGGGATCAGTTTCCTGGTAATTCCACAGCCATCTATAGACCAAAAACTTAATAATTCCATAATTCCATTAAAAACGTTAAACTTTAATGGGTTATAGATTCAGGGCCCACAGCTTAAACTATTCTGAGTACTTAGTTGTTTATTTGTACATAAATTGGGTTTCCAGCTCATAAAACGCACGAAAACAGGAAAGACATCAGCCCAAATTTTACAGGGCATGACAGTTTTACACTGAGCCACACACACACACACACCCACACAAATCACTTACTAAACTCACACACAACTCATCTACTAAACTCAAAGCGCCTGCACAGGTTTTCCCAGGTTTCATTAAATTGCTTCACTTTGGTTCAGTTGTCTCAGTTAAGTTCAATATGGGGAAAACTGCTGGAATTTATGAGCTGGAACAACAGATTATATATAAATAAACAACTACGCTCTTGTTTAAGTTGTGGGCCCTGTATCTGTAATCTATGAAAGCTTTAATTGGAATTATGAAAATAAATGTACTTTTCCATGATATTCAAATTTTGTGGGTCTGTATATCTTAGTCCAGGTTTGCTCTGCCTTCTTCTCTCTCAATTGGCACAATGTCTCTCACCAATCATGCTAGCCAGTGCATTCATGCATTAGCTAATGTAACACGGCCAGCAACACCCAGAGTGTTAAATAATGCAGCAGTTCAAAAAGATGGGGTGGAATAACAGGCTAATCTAGGCTAGTCTGTGGAAAAACAATGTTGAAAATTGCAGCCAGTTGTAATGTTAATACTGCTGTTTTAATTATTTAACATGTGGTGCTAACATCTGAAAAATAATCTTAAACTGAGTTAAGGACACAAGAGTAAATGTAACATTTTAGCTACTGAAAGCAGGGCTAAAACTCTCTATTTTCACATGCCAATATCACCCAAATTTAACATTTTTACACCTGAAGGCATTTTATTACTTTAGTTTAGTTTTCAGTTAATTATCTGCAGTTCAACAAAGTTTCAAACAACAAAAAAGCTATTGCATTATGTCCATAGTATATTATTTTAAAGTAATTTCTGAATTTGAGTCCTTTTCTGTGTTTAATTAACATTATTGGGCAATATTACCCCATTTCTTGGCACGCATGTCCTACTAATAACGAACTCTATTTCTTACTATGCATAGTTGATAACGTTCATTGTTAGTGTTGTATATGAACTCCAGGCTGTGAACTGTACACTTATTCTATAGAGTTTTGCGAGGCACATTAGTAATCCTATTCCTTTAACTCACTAAATGAATTAAATTCACTTAATCCTAAACTTACTTTACCTTAATTTTAAACCTCAGGACCAACCATGTTAAATAGATAAACCTAAATAAAATACTTCCTATTTCTATGTGCTGTGTGAATGGATCAACACTAGAAGCTTCAGAATTGGAAGATACCCTCAAGCTTATAAGGGTGAAAGAAAGTGGCCCTTATAGACACATAATCATAGCATAGCGTGTGAAATTCTTTCTCTGCATTTAACCCATTCATTAACTAAAGCAGTGGGGTGCAACCAACAGGGGGTACCCAGGGAGCAGTGTGTGGGGATGGTATCTTGCTCAAGGGTACCTGGGACTCAAACCCATGACCTTCTGATTGCAGGGGCAACTCCCTAACCACTAACCACCAACAGCTGCCCCAATTACTGTGCTGTTACACATCTTTCACCTTGAGGACAGCAGCTGAGGTCTGAAAGGGATGTGAAGCTCCTCTACATCTTTTCAAACTGACACTAATGCAACATTATTGGTCTCAACCTGATTGGAGGACAGCTCTAACTGCTAATCATTTTAGGGTGCTGCCTAGCATCATGCTGAGTTATGAGGGAACGTCCTGCCCACCCGGAGACAGCGAAGCCAATTGTGCTTCCTTGGACCTCCAGCCACAGGGGTCTTCTTGCAATCTTCTGATTATAGAAGAATGTTTAGTGCAGACATAGCTTAACTGGAACTTTCTTGGCATTCACCCTAACTTCAGAAGGTTATGAGTTTTATACCTTACAATACCTTTGACACCTTTGATCCTTAATTGTTTTGATTTGGTTGTGTAGACTATATTTGTTCAGGAATAAAAAAAATCTTTAGGGGAGTTCAGGCCCTCTCATTGAAGGTGAAGACTTTTCCCAGTTTTATGGCAACAGACTTTTTAGTAGTGATCGACCGATATTGATTTTTTTTATTGCCAATACCGATACCAGTTATTTGCATGTTTATGTGCCCGATAACCGATATTCAGAACCGATGTTTATTCACTATTATACTTCTGTTTTTGACACAATTATTACAACACCGCTGAACTGAACAAACTGTTTTATTTATAATAATCACTCCCTCCTTGCATACAAATCAAAAGTTGGGGTTTTGAAACTGGAAAAAGAAATACTAAAAAAATACTTTAAAAAAAAAAGTGCACTGTTACTAAAGTCTTCAGGTTTATTTGGATGATCACACAGTGTCATGTTCCAGGGATGAGGTGAACAAAGGAGACACTCTTGCAAACACCAGTGGACTTTATTTACCTCGGTGAGGTCATCCTGGGACAAGTGAAGGGACACGTATGACCAGCAAGAGCAAACACACGAGCAGAGACATTTGTACAAGTTCAAAATGTCGAACACCTGGGAAAGAGGCGGGGACAGGAAACCAGACACAGCTGAATCCACTGATCAGGGGCAGGGCTAAAGATGAGCTGAAAACTAAGAATCATATGGCACAGGAAACAAAGCTGGAACTGACAAAATGTGACAGACTGTGACACACAGTCGATAACTTAAAAGACCTTACTAGAGTGACACAGCTGAATAAGCTTTGTCCAACTTTGGGATCAGTTTCCAGGTGATCCTCAGACGCCGCGCTGCAGTGGCGATCATGTGCATAATTCGCAAACACTGTTTATCGGTGAACCCAATATTACAAAACCGATAACCGATTATGGTAAAATGCTTAAATATCGGGAAAAATATCGGTAAATCGATATATCTGTTGATCTCTAAGTTTTATTGATGTGATGTGTTTGTAAGTTCGAACATGGCTGGTTGGCAAAATGAATTTTAATCAGAAGGTCTTCCATGTCTGGAATGGATGAACAGTATACTTGAATCTATAAAGTAACAGTAATATAATCAGATAACCTTGTTTGTATTGTGAAATAGGTTTGACTGAAATTTTTTATTTAGTCTATTCTACTTGGTACTTATACTGTGTATACTGTGTATACTGTGCATACTTATGACTGTGTTAAATAGAATTGCATTGAAACAACACTAAAATACAACTTTCATTGACTAAAACTAAACTAAAATATCATCGGTTTTCATTGAATAAAACTAGATGAATGTAGTCGTGGATCATTCTGACTAAAATAATACTAATATGCTTTTAGTAGACTAAAACTTGACTAGAATAAAAAGGGTCTGGACATGACTAAGATTAATAAAGTCTAAAATGACAGCTTGACGAACAGACTAGACTAAGACTAAAATTAAGACAGGTCACAAAAAACAACACTAGTTTCAACGTAGTATAGTTGGCCTTGCTCTCTTTGAGTGGGTAGGAAAGAGAATGGGCTGTTAGTGTTTTCCTTCATGTGTGTTTGTCAATTGTGTCGCCTTTGTCCTCCCAGTGTTGGTAGAATCATGAGATTGGAGAAGTCCTTGCTAGCTTGTGAAGTAGGTCATGAACAAAATGAAAAAAAGAAAATTTGAGAGAAAAATAAGTGTAGTAACAAAATAATCTGGAGGTGTTAATGTAGATCAATAGTACACCCTATGTACTCTGTATTTATCTTCCATTGGGCAATTTCACAGAACATTTTTTCAGAGGGGTTTCTTGTCCTTTAAATTCAAGGCAGGAGCATATGTCTTGGAAAACTTTTCCCGTTCCATGTCTCTGCTTCCATTATGGTCATGATCAAAGTGGTTCCAAGCAGCAAGATCCGGACAGCTCCCAGCCACGGCCATTCAAACTAGTCATGCATAGCAATGCGGGCCAGGGACGATAATTAATCTCATGTTGTTGTTTTTTTATTTAATGGTTTTGACCAGTGGACCAGAACGTGGGGACATGGCACTCCTACCTAAGCAATCTTTTGGAATAATGTGCACAAGGATGCAGAGAGAAACCTTTGAACTGCCATCAACAAAACTGTTGACTTTACAAATTACGAAAAAATGTTATTAATATTCATGCAATCGCATTTTATTTCAAGAAATTTTGGACGTTTTCTACTGGTTCTGTTAAAACCAGTTTCAAAGGAATATCTCAGTAAATAATAGTAATGGGTTTTTTTTATGTATGAAAGCCAATAGGAATAGATTCATCCTTTTTCATTCATGTACCAACTGGTGACTACTAGCTTTATGCACTGTTAGCAACATTAGCATGTATAACTGAACTATTTTTAAAGGGTTCCTCCAAGCCCTTATATGGGGGTTCTATGCACTTTGAAAAGGTTCTCCAGCTTTACAGTAATGACTCTTTAGGGTAGCACCCTCAAACTTTTTCACCAGGGACCAGTTTCACAATATTTTCACAGCCCAATATAGCTACAGCTATAAAACCAAGTGTATAAAAATATGAAAAATTAGATTTTTTTTTATTAGATTGTGGGCAAAATTTTTGATGTAGTGTATCATGTGACTGAGATGTGCTCCAAAAGTAGTTCTGCTCTGGCATCATTTCAGCATTTTACTTTGCATTACATTCATTTGTCAGATGTTTTTCCCTAAAATAACTTACAATATGTCGAAGCAACCAAATTTCAATACAATGTGTGAACCAGACAGGAGTGCTTGGAGCTAAAATCTTGACGTAAGAGTAATGGAAGCTAGAGAAGAATTCTGCTCTGGTTGGCTGAGGCAGCTCATTCTACCAATTAGGAACCACAAATTAGAAAAGTCCGGACTGGGTTTGTCTTGTGTGTAGAGATGGCAGAGATATCTTGTGGCTAACAGTTTGTCCATTAGCACTTAGCCAATTAAGCTACCAGTCCGACAGCTAACGGCAGCTCAGAAGCAGTAAGGAGTGGCTTCAAAAAACTCAATAGCCTACTGCTGATATTCAATTTAAGTTTAATTTAAAAAAAAACTCACTTAGTTCTTTAATTTTGACCCACCTCTTCCATGACTTTGAAGCCCATCCACTGAAATAGTGCTGAATTTGATAGAAGGGACCCACAACCTGGCTTACATTAAGGCTAGCTAAGTAGCTGCCGTGCAGTGGCGGAGTTAGACTATTTTACCTGGGGGGGGGGGTGGGGGGGGTGGGTCAAAGCTATTTCAGGGGGGGCCAGTATTTACCCCCCCACCCCCCCACCCCACCCCCCACGGCTGTGAAACTACAACTGCATTTTGGCCTCTTAGTGACACACTGCTCTTGCAGCGCAGCTCCTCATTTGTTTCATTTTGACGATTGGGTCAGACAGGTACCTCGGGATAATGCCGGTGCTGATACAGAGCGCTAACTACTGCATTGCACAGGAAGAACATAGCAGTTAGGAGATTTTACCCATAACAGAATTCAGCAAGCTCTTCTCAACAAGACGTGCGGTCAGAGTGCTGTGCCGCGCCAGGGGGGCACCTGAGGGGACCCTTGCCCTGGCTCCGCCACTGCTGCCGCGGCATTTCAATGTCAATAACAGCATTAATAGCCCCTGTGGAGGACTGTCGTTTTGTTCCAGCATTTCTGACACTGATGACACAAATATAGGAGAGTTTAAAATGTTGTTTAGGAGGTCAATGGCTTCATTTATACGCTCCCTATCCACCATCTTCTAATTTCATCCTCTTCAGGTAAACCAATCAAACTCCCTTCTGTTTCAATCAAACTCCCTCACACAGACAACTATTCTCAGTCACACATTATATCATTCTGTCTTACATTCAGTATCATTCTGCCTTACATCACCATTGTAGTATGTACATTGGTATGAAGATACATATAAGAGGGTTTTGTCGTGCGTGTAAGAGAGAATAGTAATCCGTGTAGGTGTGTGTAATACTAAATAAAAGACAGTATGACTGCTCATGAAAGAGGGTTTGGTAGTGTTTGTTTAAAAAAAAGTATTGTATGTGTGACACCAAGTATGGATAAAACAAATTATCCATACTTTTTAAGCTCTTTACCATTCTATTTTTTACTTCTGTAAAAGAGTGGTTCAGGATACATTTCACTGCGTGTTCTACTTGTATAACTATGCACATGACCAATAAAAATATGAGCAATAACTTTTCTAGCCATAAAAAAATGTTCTGTAGATATTCTTTCATTGATATATATCTTGCTTCCTCTGGCAGGTGAAAGTAAGAGAAGGTGCAGCTGAGTGGTGTAAAATGAACGTCATTGGTTGACCCAATATATATATTATTCATATAATTATTCATATAATTATACAGATAATTATACACTTTAGAGATTATGTTGTTTACATTTTTAATGAAAAATGGCCACCAACCAACCCAAAAATTAAGGACCATTGTTTAATTTTCAACTCTGGGCTGACCCAACTGCATTTCATTCTAGGCCCCATTTCTTTGCTCAAAAATAAAACATCAAAATGATTAAACTAAGGCTCAAGGGTGGTGAGCAGAAGTCGTAGACCCAAAAAAAAAGGAACATATTGGCAGATGCCACTAAATGTGCAAATAACAACAGTTTCCTGCAGGGGCTGCAGCAGCTTTGACGTCTCCAATTCCCAACACTGGGTAGTAAGACATCTTACATTTACATACATTTACATTTACATTTGCATTTACGGCATTTAGCTGACGCCAACATCTTGTTGGCCTGCCATAAACACTGCCAAGCAGAGGGGCAGAGGTGTAACATGGAAGGGTCAGAGTGAACAGGACAGGGCACTGGAATATGGCACCCATATGGACGCTTCGATTTGCTCAAATGAGTCAAATGGCCGACACTCATTCCGTGCTTCCCTGGCGCCACGAACGCCCAAAAAACGCCTGATTCAGACGCCGGTGTGAACGAGGCCTAAGAGTGAATTTTGTACAAGATTCAAGAAAGACAAGTGGGATAAAACAATTGGCCTTAAACTGCAAAACAATTCGAATGTAATTGCTACAAAACTGTCGAAAGTCACTTTTTATATCCTATTTAAAATCTCTATGATGTCCTGGGATAAATGCTCAGTGCTCTATAACCTAAATGCACCAAAATTGCATCCAGCTTAAAAGACTGCCTGTTATACATCAGTGGGACAAATTTACTCAAGAGGCTCTTATTGATTGGTTCACACTTTATAATCAGGAGATGCTCTGCCCTAACCAAACACATTAACAGAAAGTTTATAAGCTAACACACTAACTATTCAATCAGAATAGACAAATTGCCGTTTTTACTGAAGGAGGTACTTCAAAACTACAGTGTACAATACTTTTCCTTGTTTGATTTCCATCATAGATTGGTTGTAAACCTCGACAGCAACAATACTGGGATGCCTGAATGCTGATTCACAACTGTATGTAGAATCATGCCCTGTCAAGATGTGTACTACTGCTTTAGTTGGTGCAGGAATCAGAGTCCCAAGCACAGCATGAAGTCAGAAATGGACAGAATCACACCATCCAATCAGTTTTCCTAATGCAACATTCGTTTACAGATCAAGTAATTCCATTTTGTAGATATCCAGCATGTGCCTACTTGAAAGTCTTTTTGGCCTCCACTGAAAATGTGACATTTTTCACAAGAAAATGAATTCTGGATAAAGAGGAGCTACTCTCCCAGGCTGAAATTGCCAAAGTGATCACTGAAGTGTTCTATGAGTTTCTGTATTCATATCTTTCTCTGAATTTGTTCCACTTTAGGGAAATATGTATAGTCTCCCTGAAGAGCAACCTTGGTCTTTTGCATCAACTTCTGTTAGGACGATTGATGCCCTGAGAATACTGATGAATTTCAGCGCTGTATTCATAACCTCAGCATTTTCCTCTGACAGAGTAACACAGAACAGATTGGTGGATGGAACAGTGGTATGAGGAGGAGTCTGGGCTGTACTCTTTCATCCAAGTCACACCTCCCTTCTCTCCTCCTGCCATAGAGGGTCCATCATCTGGGGTGACAAGAGACCACTGATTTCATACTGATAAACATCTATTTGATGGCAAGATATATGATATAATGATACATATCTCTGATACAAATGCAAATATTTTAAGTATTTGTCCAAATAAGGTATTCGTAAAAAAACATGATAT
>JBBMFX010009786.1:0-13005 GCA_037832545.1 Rhabdalestes septentrionalis | reverse complement strand
AGTACTCAGTTATCGACTTTGAGGTACTCTGGCCTCGAACCGCTTTTTTGTGTTTCTCGGTGTCCAGGTGGAATTTTGTGCCTGCTTTGCACACTGTGCAGACGGCTTCCCACTCGTCTCGACCCGGTCTGAATTTCTTCTGTAAATCCTCAGTAAATCCTCGCTTCGGCATGTTGCTAGCCTGCTGACAGACACGCGGTCTTCTGATTTTTAACAGAGCTGCCCGCACTGACGCGGCTCAGGGATTACGTCACACGCAGCGCCGTGCGCAGTTCCGGTCAATTTAATGGTCCAATGAAAGGTAATAAAAAATCAGGACATTTCTCCACTTTCTATATAGAAACTCCGACGTCCCGGACAGGACGTGAAACACGGACATGTCCGGGGAAAACCGGTCGTTTGGTCACCCGATGTACCATGCTTGAAGAAAAATCTGGTCACTCTGATCATGGAGCACAGACAGTTCACTGTTTTGAATTATGGTTTGCACTGACATTCACTTAATGTAGATTGAGAACCTTTGTATCTATTTCTGTAGATTATGTTGATTTAAAATTTTGTGATCAATTTGTGAAAATGTGACTAGGTAGGAGATAACGCACGACTTCAACATGTTAGTTCATGCACAATTGGATTGGATGAGGTCGGACATAACTGTGAGAATCATACAAGAAAAGCCAGTCATTTGTGTCACACACTTACAGTTAAAAATTACAGTGTCTGCATATTGATCTGTACAGTTTCTACTGCATATGATAGTTCAAGCTTAATAATTCATAATTAAAAGTAAAACTGTTTAATCTTATGAAATGCTTTTTCCAATCACCTATTTATCTTAAGAGTTCTCTGAAAAAATCTTGTTAAGATCTCGTGTGTTAAGGTTTGTTAAGGTCTTGTTCTCGTGAACCCATTTTTGCAAATCGTTTCGTGAGCTACACTCAAGCACCTCGTCACACCCCTACTGTTTCCACTCTTTTTACACTGAGCCGGAATTTGAGCGCCCTCAGGTGGTTTGGTGGTATAACTGCATGCATGTGATGCCACCGCAGTATCTGAGACTAGTCAGACGCAGAGGTAAACTGTTCCTTCACCCTCAAAAAAGTTGTATGTATGGTTCTTTGTTCTGTTCACCTCTGTGCAACTCTTTGTACCTGAGACCTGGTGGGGCTTTCAACAACAAGAACACTAATGCAAGAATGCTGTTTGTTGACTTCAGCTCAGTGTTCTGTACAGTCATTCCCCCCAAGCTGATCACTAAACTTGTGGATCTTGGTATCAACAATTCTATCTGGATAATGAACTTTCTGACCAACAGACTCCAGCCGGTTAGGACAGGCCATAACTGCTCTACAAACCTTTTTTCACCCATAACTGCAGGCCTACATATGGATCTAAACCATTTGTGTTTAGATGTCACCAGGGTGATCGCTCTCATCAGTGACAATGATGAGTCCAAAATCAGGGAAGAGGTAAAACACCTAGCTGCATGCTGCACTGATAATAACCTGCTCCTGAATACCAGCAAAACCAAGGAACTCTTTTTGGACTTCAGGAAGAAGGGAGATACCCACGACTCCATCCACATCAATGGCATGACCGTGGAATGGGTTTCCAACTTCAAATTCCTGAGGACCCACAACTCAGAGAACCTGATCAAACAACACCTCCAGCCTGGTCAAGAAGGCCCACCTGCGTCTCTTATTTCTGAGGACACTGAATTAGAACCAACTGTCTGCTGATATACTGGGTAACATCAATCACTCTGTGATGGACAGCATCCTGAACAACTGTGTCACAGCTTGGTATGGGAACTGCTCTGTTGTTGACAGCAAGGCACTGCCGAGGATGTTGAAAATCACCCAATGCATCACAGGGACTCCACTTCCCTCTATTGAGGATGTCCACAAGAAGAGAAGTCTACGGCAGGCATGCAGCATTCTAAGAGACTCCTCTCATCCAGCCAACAATCTCTTCCACCTCCTCCCCTCCAAAATGCACTACAGGAGCCTTCAGACTAAAACCAGCAGGTTTAGCAACAGCATCTTCCCCACAGCTGTTACCCTACTGAACCTTCCCATCCACACACATATTTAACTCCCTACACTCATGAGAGCGTGTGCAGACAGTCTCAGGCTCATTGCATAACGGTTAGCAGCCCTGAGCTTGTGCACCAATAGTTCCAAAGTTAAAAAGTGTCTCTCGAGTGCTGCCTTTAATTTCCTTAGGTCTAGTGTATACCATGGTGCAAAAAAAGTAACTGTCCTTGATGGGAGTGTTGCGGTGGAAAGGGTGAAGTGAAGTTGTATAAATCCACAGTGTTTGAGGAGATTGGCATGGATACAGGACTGTGGTCCTTAAGATGAGCTGAAGGAAGTTCAGGGTTAATGGTGTTTAGATTTAAAATAGAAATCTGATGCTTTGGTTTCATGAGACTGTTTTGGAAGGGAATCCCCATGTAAATGACTTGGTGATCTGACACACCCAGGTCACACACAGAGAGAAGATGTAGAGATAGAGAGTTTGTGATGTAGAGATAAAAATACCAAAAAATACAAGCCAGACGGAGCAGCGTCTGTCTCGCCAGCATCCCTGTGACCTAGCAAGATAGGTTAGTAACATGAAGCCAAGTTTAGAAGCTGTGTTACAGAACCAAAATGACCAAACTGTGCTGGACTCTGGAGTTGAACGCCACTGCAATAGCAGATATATATTAACATACTGTGTTGATTTTGCTGATACAGTTTTACACAGAAAGGCCCTGTACTTTACAATTTGCTCTAGTCTCTAAATAAGTGAGTTCAGAGGGAAAGAGGTTAAGTGCACATATGTTATTTTTTTAATTAATAAATATAGGGAAAAGATGACCAGGTATGAGAATGACCTTTCTATAAATATCCCACACTGTAAAAGCAGCAGCATGGGTGACCACACCAAACCTGAACACAATTCCCACAATAGTTTCAGGCCTGTACATCTGCTTTCATATCATTTCACTTTCATGAACTGTACAATTTTCTTTTTTCCACCACACACCCTCCATTCAGCCCCCACCTACCCCCACCCCCAAACCCAATACCAGTTCATGCATGTCTGTTCCAACACCAGGGCAACCTGAATACTTGGTTGCTATAAATACGAAAGCAGTGCTGGAAGACGAAGGTTGTACTTCAAACAATTGTGTCACACTATATTATATTTGTATACAATTTTTATTATGTTTTATATTTAGCTTCTAGTACTGTTTATCTTGTCTTAAGTCCCTGAATAATGCAAAACATTTGGGACAAGGCCATGTTTACCATTTTATCTTCTTCCAAATATCTACTGACTAAGAAGACATGTTGCTCAAGGTTTTGAGGAATGTTGCCATGCAAGGTCTTCCCAGAAAGAGAGCATATGTTTTTCTAGAATCTGGACATACCTTTCAGCACTGATGCCTTATCAGTTGTGCAAGCTGCGTATACCATGGGCACTAATGTACCCCCCTTAACACCAGAGATGCTGGCTTTTAAACTGAGTGCTGAAAATACTAGATGGTCACTTCCCTTCTCTTAGTTAGTCTGAATGGCATTATGTCCCTGTTTTTCAAAAATAATTTCAAATTTTGATTAATCTGCCTACAGAACACTGACCGCTCTGCCACAGTCCACTTTGAATGAGCTTTGACCCCAGAGAAGGTGTCAGGGCAACTTAATTTACAGCTTCTTTAGAGTTTTAGGTGGCATCTGAGGATGACACGGCAAATTGTGTTTGCTGACGATGTTTTCTGGAAATTCCTGAGCCCATTTAGTGATCTCTATTACAGAATTATCCCTGTTTGTGATGTAGTGCCACCTAAGACCCTGAAGATCACTGTATAGTTTTCCGGCCCCAGAGATTCCTCCAGATTTTAGTGATCTTTTGTTTAAATTATGTACTAAAGATATATACCTCATCTTTACTTCTGAGAGAAACTACCACTGTAAGATACTCTTTTTATACCCCAAAATGTTACTGACCAGCTGCCAATTTATCTAATTAGTTGCATATTATTCCTCCAGCTGTTACTCTAACATATAACTGAAAATTTTAAAAATCACCCTGTGTAGGACTGAATACATTTGAGTTGCAAAACTGAATTTGTGTCTGTGAATCAGTCCTTAAATTAATCGTATTTACCATTACGTTACACTGAGAATGCATGAATGAATGTTATTATTTTGATCCATATAACCTGGCTCTCTAGGACCGTGAAGAGTTCTTATTGGTGGTTAAGGTTCAAGAACACACCCTTGTAGATGAATTCCACCAATTACATCTGAGTACTTACATCTGATTACCTCCATAAATGAGCAGAGGTGAGTGTGAACCGATCAGTTTTTACTTTCTTTTCTCCTGTTTCAGAGCTCTGGCTTGTGCTGCTGGGGAAAGTTGGAGCAGGGAAGAGTAAAGCGGCCCGAGTACTTCGGGGGCGTAAACAGTCTAAAGATGAGACAGGATTGTGCATTATTCTGAAGGGGAAGGGGACGCAGCAAGAAGGAAGATCGTTTTGGTGGACAGTCCTGGATGGAATCGAAACAATATATACAAAAACAGTGGAAGAAAACTGTCGGGATTTATTTCTGCCTCAGATTTACCACAATTGATAAGTCTACAGAATGTTACAGAGGTGAAAAAAATGTACGAGGAAAGAGAAGAGGAGCTGAAAACACGAGCTGTGGAAGAGAGAGAGGTGGAAGTCTCTCTGGGCTACGTCCTACTCGTAAGTGTTATTCTGCACACACTAGAATCATGGCTAGAGTTGAGAGTCTATTTTCTAGGGCCATAATTTGCACAGTTTAGCATGTGCAGAGGGGGGCGGAGGGGGCTTGAGCACCTGCCCTTTTCCCACTGGGTACCCTAAGTGCCCTTTCTTGGATGGCATGTTGTCCCTGGTTTGGAAAAACATTTCAAATTTTGATTCGTCTGACTACTAAACAGTCCATATTAAATTAGTTTTGACCCCAGTGAAGATGTCAGGGCTTTTGGATCATATTCATTTACAACTTCGTCTTTGAATGGTAGAGTTTTAGCTGGCTGATTATGAGCATGCCCATGTTTTGTTGGCTGGGCGAGGCGGATGTGCTAAATGTAGCTCCTTATATGCAGCTCCTTATTACATTTTTTTTTAAATTTCACCTTAAATACTGCTGCAGGCTGCAATACCGCTATTTTGCCTTTAGAGGTGACACTTTACTGAGGTTTACATGCAGAATTATGTTGCCTTTTTATATGCACTGAAATGCATGTAGAGAAATAAAAAAGTTTTTAATATTTACATGGCAATGATCTCTATTCACTCAAATTCCTAAACTATTCTGCAACTTTAAATTCTAGGAACCTGGCTCATAAAGACATTAAGAGCAATTTCCAAACAGGAAAAGGTCTTAAAAGCTTTGGTCCACAGAAAACTCACTTGGTCAAACAGGTCAAAATAGAATGTGTAGAACTCATTTCACTTGTAACTTGTTTGGACCAAAATATTTTAAAAAAATATATATATTATTTGTTAAATTAATATTTGTTCAATATTACTTTTTAAATTCACATGGGAAAATTGTTTTGTGCAGGTTGACTTATAATCAGGGATGCACCGAAAAGATATTTTGGACCAAAAATAAGGAAACACTTGGTCGAAAACCAAAGCCAAAAACCGAAAGAAATTATTATTATTACATTATTGAAAGATACCATCTGTTAACTATAAAAATATTTATTTAGCATTCAAACAATGCACAATATATAATATCATTTAAAATAAAATATTTTACTTGGCCCTGCTCATGAATAAGCCAACGGACCAACAGAAAGCGAACACAGCACTTTTACTTTTCGCGGTGTGAGACAAAAAACAGTAAGTAGGGTGTACAGCGTACGCAATAGTCTATGGCACACAGGAGTATAGGTTATAATGAACATGTTGTTAAGTTGTCTGGAAGCAATTGTGCAACATTACCTGTCCTTTTATTAACTGCACAAGTAGTGGTGGTTGTTAACCACTAGCTAACTGGGTAAGGGTGTCATGGGTTTATAACTAAGTTCACCATTTCAGGGAACACATTTCATTTAAAAATAAATTAAAAGGCTTTTCCGCCTTTCTGGAGGGCTTATATTTCACTAAAAATGATGTAATGCGCATATATTTATGACAAAAGGCTGATTCTACAGCAGCAAATTATTTTATCACTCTAGTTTGAACATTTAATAAGCCTTCTGCTGTTGTGCACCATCAGGTATAACACAGGCTACGTTTGCTTTGCATTGTCCCCACCTGCTGACAGTATGATGCGATTCCATGTTGGATTCTTGATGAATGTGAGATGTTGTTATTCAGCCTGGTTCTACGTGCCCCTTTGTAACTTCAAGCACCTGCCCCTTCAAACTCCTCTGGACAGCCCTGCAGTCTGGTGTTATTTAATTTGAAATAAGTGATTCTTTTTTTCTCCTTTACAGTGAATGAAGATGACCAGACAGTGGAGACCAAGGCTACCAAAAGCAAGTATCAGGATGAGGTGCTGGCACTCACGCAATGTTACCTTAAACCAGTAGCACTGATAGCATTAGTTTTCAACAGGGCTTTTATTGAATCAGTGACTGGATCCACATATGGTCTGGTGGGATCTGGCATCGGATTTGTGATGACAATTCCACTCGCGTTATGGCTGATTAGTGCTTGATTTGCTAGAGACACTTCAAGGATGCAACAAGAGGAACACAGCACATGACGAGAGCAAACTACATGAAAGAGAGCAAAATGTTCCTTCATTCTTTTTGATAGAATGTGTGCTAAAAAATAGATTTATCATTTAAACATAAACATGTGTGGAGGATTGTGCAGAGGAGCTAGAACTGCTAACCCTTTGGCCTCTGTCTTGGTGTCAAACTAAGCAGTATTTCATCCACTTCTGTTGTGTAAAGCTGCAATGGAATTTTTGGTTTTACTATGTTGTACAGAACTAAAAAGTTCCAAGGACTTATACATAGTGATCAGTGTTCAGAAATGCACATTACTACGAGACTATTGTCGCTTTTATACAAATGTGTAATGTTCAGAAGGTTTAACAAAATAAAATGTGTTGTTTTATTTATTACCCATTTATATATGTCATATATACCGAGGCAATCCTAGGGTCTGTTGGGTCTCCAAGCAAAAATTCACTTGGGGCCCCCCTCTAACCAGTTCTTTACCGTAGTTTAAAGTGTCAGCTGTCGTTCGCCATCTAGTGGCTTGGGGGCCCCAAGCAGCTGCCTGCCCTGCCTGCTGACAAGATGCGCCTCTGCATATATAACATATATATGACAGTGATAGGTGTTCAGAAATGTACATTACTACAAGACTATGATCCATTTTATACAAATGTATAATTTTCAGTTTGTTCATGAAGATTTGCAAAATAAAATGTGTTGATTTATGTGTTATGCATTTATATATTTCATATTCTATGTGTATTTTTTAATGTAATTCATTAATCCTATATGTATATTTTTTATTTATGCACACACTGGGACTGGAAGTAAAAAAACTGGCGTTGTGCTGTCTCCTTTTTTAATCTATTTGTCTTGTTTTTCTGTTGTCTTTTGTGGTTTTATTCTCATCGTAAGATGCGTTTATCTTATTTATAGAATTCTTTTTATTTCTATTTAATTATTTAAGTTTTCAGTTTGGATATGGATCTGCTATGCCCCAAGCTACTTGTCTCTTGTGTACTCTGTATGATAGCCATGCAGGTGAGTCCTGGAGGAGTTTCAGCAGGGACGGGCTGCTGAAATTGAACTGTATTGGACTTGTTGGCGTTTCAGACAACATGACATGGGTTCCTGACATAATCCCGAGACATAAACACCAGAACACACACTCTGGGGGAACACCAAATCATGGAAGGTGGAAGAGAGGAAGATGGGGAGGTGTCCGGCTACGGCTAACTGTGGCTCGACTGGACCCCGCTGCCCTCGCTGCCTCTATAAACATGTTCCAGTCAGTGATATCCAGACTGTCTTGCACGCACTGCACAGATTCCTCTTTCCAGATTTGTATGTCCTTTGTTTGAACCTTTCCCCACTTTACAAGCATTAGTATCCCAAAAAAATAGAATTATGGTCATTTTAGAAGGTTACAACTCAGACTCTGTTATAGTTAATGCTCTTTTTTTATTATTATTATTTTTCACGGTTTGATTTTTGTGATTTTAGTAAAGAGAGGCAGACGTTAAGTCAAAGACTCAAAGACACTTACCATTTTGAGTTTAGACACACAGATTTTGTGAGGGCTTTCTCGTCAGTGAAGACAGATAGGACCTGATAATATCTGATAATATCTGTGGCTGATAGCTTAAATCACGTGCTAGACAATTACCCCAATAGTTCACAAAATATTTGTAGAGGCAGCCTGCATGTCTAAGTTCTTTATTTTATGCACTTGTGACCATGGAAGTGATTGGAAAGCATGAATTCAAAGAGTTGGAGTGTCCCAATACATTTGGAAACATTGTGTATATAAACCAAAGGTTATTAAGGTACCAAAATGTGTTAATGCGTTTTTAAAAGCTTCTCAGAAGAGTGTTTCTTACTAATAAAATGAATACATTAATGCAATAGAACTGTAGTGACATTTTTGTTTCACTGAGATCGCATGATATGAACATCATTTTATAAAGCATTAAACCTGACTCTCTAGGACCCTGAGGAGTTCATCTTACCGAGTAAGCCTTAAGAACACGCCTTTTTTTTAATCACAGGACAAATTCCATATCAGCACCTGTTTTACCTTAGAACTTATAGTTACAAAGTATACAAAATTACTTTCAGGAACACACCTCACCAAAAGTAAGTAGTTATTACTTCAAACATGTTGTTCATATTATAATATCTTTGAATAATATTTTATTTATGTTTTATACATTTGGCTTCTGTTACTGTTTATCTAGTCTGGAGTACCGGAATGGCGCAATCGCCCTCAGAATCACTTCCTTGTTTTAAAAGCCATTTATTTTCATTTTTGGCTTTATTTTTTACACATTTTTTTATTAGTTATAAAGCATACTTTATTTTTTTTATCTTGTTTCGTTGTGTAGCATTTAATCTATTGCTTTGCTGCTACTAACTTTGTTCCGTCCACTTTCTGCCATAGCAATGCAAATTTCCCTCTTGTGGGACTAATAAAGATTTATCCTATCTTACTTTATTATCATTTTTTATGAACAAGCTTGATACATAATCAGCACAGTAAACGGCAGAATCTCAGTGTACATGGGGCTCATCATAGCACATATATATTTAAAAAAAAGGTTAAAATAATTGGAAATCCATTAAATAAACTTCTGAATATATTTCAAGACCGAATTTGTATCTGGGAACCAATCCTTAAATAAACTGTATTAACCATCATGTAACACTGAGATCACATGACTGGATGTCACCATTTAGATGTGTAAACATCAGGACATCAGAAACTGTTGTGCCTGAATACTTGTATAGTTACCAAGTATACAAACTAAATTACTGGAAGACACAAGAAAGTTTTTTTTAAACAAGCATAATATATTTGTTTAAAAGTTATGCATAAAAGTACACATTTGGTTTCTAGTATTGTTTATCTTGTCTGTAGCACATGAATAATGCAATACTTTTCAGAATAATTTCCTCTTTTTTTTATATTAACATGTATTATCATGTTCTATAAACAAGTGGGATGCATATAATCACTATGTCTGTAAAGTAAACTGAAACACATACGTTGCCAGAAATTTAATAGCTCTATTTCCAAACTGTTTATTGCACCTTTTATGAAGTGAAGTTCTGTAATGAAATGTATATTTTGGCCTCACAGCTCCTGTAGGTTCATGGTAAATGAGAGTTTAGCCGAGTCCAATTGGAGGTTAACAGTGTTCCGTTTGTCATCACTTGTATTGTTTCGCCTCTATAGAACTCACACTCTCATCCCACCAATAGTTCAGAGGGAAATGTAAAGTGAAAATCACCAGGAATTCAGGTCAGGACATCGCTGCCAGGCAGTATGGCTACAGCAAGTGGAAATCCACCGCCAGCAGAAGGTCAGGTTTGTTTCTGAGCGATCTGAATCAGTGTTTAAGTGTGAGAAGATCATTGTTTTGAATGTATTGCCTCCTGTTTCAGAGCTCAGGCTTGTGCTGCTGGGGAAAGTTGGAGCAGGGAAGAGTAAAGTGGCCCGACTCCTCCTGGGTCGTAAAGAGCCTAAAGGTGAGACAGGATTGTGCATTATACGCGAGGGGGAGACAGCAGGAAGGAAGATCTCCCTGGTCGACTCTCCTGGTTGGAATCGAAACAATATATACAACACACCTGAGAAAATTCAAAAGGAAATAGTCAGAAGTGCGACCCTCTGTCCTCCAGGACCCCACGCTCTGATTCTGGTCTTGCGTGTTGAAAGCACCGAAGACGTCCCTTCTGTTAAAGAACTTAAAACAGCAAGTCGACACATGGAGCTGCTGTCCCAGAGAGCCTGGAAACACACTATGGTGCTGTTCTTGTGTGATAAAGAAGTGGAAAATAACCCCAAAATAATCAGTCAGCAAATCGAGAAAGCGAATAGACTGCTGGAAAAATGTGGCAACAGACACTACGTCCTCCGTTCTGAGGACCAGGTACCAGAGTTCCTTGAGGAAATAGAGAAGATGGTGGAAGGAAACTGCGGCGATTTCTTTCTGCCTCAGATTTACTACGAGTACTTGCAGAGACACACCCCACAGAGTGTTGCAGAGATGAAAAAAATGTACGAGGAAAGAGAGGAGGAGCTGAAAAAACAGTATCATAGAAAAATTACTGAGTGTAAAACACATGCTGGGGAAAGAGAGGAGGAGCTGAAAAAACAGTTTCAAAGAAGCAATTCCGAGGATAAAACACAAGCTGAGGAAGCTCCACTTAGACGGAGACGTGAAAGTATCTCTGGGAATCGCCCTAGTCGTGAGTAATATTCTGCACACCAATAATAATAATAATAAGTTACATTTATATAGCGCCTTTCACAAACCCAAGGTCGCTTTATGTAGCAAGCAGGAAAAAAAACACACACACAAAAATCCATGTTACATAGTCATGGTGGAAGGGAAATATTCATTGAAAAGAAAGGTCTTGAGATCATGTATAAAAGATGAGATGGCTAGAATCGAGAGTTTTTTTTGGGTCATAAGTTGCAGACTTTAGTGTTATTTAATTGGAAATGCATCTTTCTTTCTTTTTCTCCTTTACAGTAAGTGAAGATGACCAGACAGTGGACACCAAGGCTAACAAAAGCAATCAGGATGAGAGGCTAGGAACGATTGCATTCGTTTTTATCGGGGCTCTTGTTGGATCAGTAGTTGGATCTACATATGGAGTGGTGGGGTCAGGTGTGGGAATCATAATCGGATTTGTGGTAGCGATTCCACTCTCTCTTTGGCTGATGAATGCAGTAAGTGTTGCAAAAGACAATTCACGGATTGTACAAGAAGAACGCAGCTCAAGTCAAGAGCCAACTGTCCCTAGAAGAGAATAACATGTTCTTACTCACAGCCTGAGTTATGTAGCAAATTCACTGATGGATTTCTAGTTTCTGTCATACAGAACTAAACTATGTCGTACATATGATGATGATGATAAAGCTTTGAAAGAGTGAGGGCTCTTTGAGTGAGAGATTTATGAGTCTACAATTTTATTTCACACTGAATGTGAACAGGCCACTTATTCACAAGTGTGAAGCTGTAACATCACCGCTACAATAGCTGTAAACTCACTGGTGGACTAAGGGACTATACATAATTCGTTCCTTTTAATGAAGACAATTTGTAATCATGATTGACCGCATTGATAAATGCAAAACTCGATCATTAAAATTGTATTGTGCACTTTTATTTTAAAGGATTGATATTTGAACAAAAGTGCAATAACATTTCATCGGCAAACACCTTAAACAGAAAAGGCTTTTCAACAGCAGTGTTCACTTTAACACAGTTACACAGTTCAAGTGTTTCTAAATCACAACTAAAACATTTATGCATTCAATGATAAAATCAAAGCTATTTGCCACAGCAGGGCGTTCACGTTTTATTTAGTTTGTTATAGAAAAGCAAGTTCCCCTTAGAGTGGGGTGTTCTGTCAAAACATGCTACCCATTGCAGATGTGCTACTGTAACTTTCTGCGCATGTGCAGTTACACAGTCCTGGGATTCACAGCCGGGCCCATAAATCTGACGTGCCTCAGGACACTGGCAGCTGTAAGGAAGCATTTTTCCACAGGGTAGCATGAATTGATGGGCTGCTTATAAAATACATATTTCAAAAATAATATATTTTCTCGAATTATGTTTTTCTCATCATTATCAGTGTTATAAACTGACTATAACTATGTAAATGAAAGTAAGCAAAACTTACTTAAGGCTTGTGCAGATAAAGAACAGCTTTAGTTTACAGTGAAGAATATTCTGTGTTGCTGACAAAGTATAGTAAAATACTACACATGACAGAAACTACAGTACACTTCATGATAAAGATGTGCTTGAGTGATGGTTTATACACTTTTTACACACATTAACCGCACATTTCTTTTCATTATAATTTACTTGTGTGTTTGTGTATGAACAGTATTTTTTCCACAACCAGCTAATTTGCATGTTTCTTATTGAGTATTAACTCCATTACTTACACACCATCTGTGTGTTGTGTGTCACGGAGTCGGGTTTGAGAATTGTCGCTGCAGTCGCGGTGCCAGTTCCACTCGCTTTCTGGCTGATTGATACTGCCAAAAAAACCAAAGGATGAAAACAGAGTGGTCAGTGTTTAGAAATGTACACTAAGAGACAATTGTCCTTATTATACAAATGTACAGTGTCCAGTTTGTTCATGAAGGTTTAACAAAATAAAAAGTCTATATATTGTATTATATATTCTAAGTTTATAATTTTATGAGCACATTTCTATGTACACATGTTTTTTTCAGATACATGAAAAAATATATACATATATATATATATATTA
>JBBMFX010009776.1:0-13005 GCA_037832545.1 Rhabdalestes septentrionalis | reverse complement strand
AAAATGAACAATGCGCTCGCACAAAATAGCAATGATGGGTTGCGCCAGTGACGAAAGCACGTTGCGCCGTGTGCATTTTCGGGCCCACAGTGTTCATCTGCTCAATAGTCTGACATAAGAAAACTTGATGCACACCAAAAAGGCCCTTTTAAATCTGCTCAGCTTGTTGCCTATTTACTATGCCAATTTGCCCGTTCTTGTAGAACTCACAAATCCTCTCAGCACACCAAACATCTGCTAAAACCTCTCTGAACTGTAGGTCTGTACTCCACTGCGGGCTCTTTGCATGAAAAATGTTTTGATCATCTAAACCATCCGGGCACAGAAAATGGAGGATACTTAGCACACTCAACCAGTGACCAGTCAAGTGCCTTCATGGCCTTGGTTCATGTCTTTATTAGATGAGGTCGGAGACTGTCTGTGCAGCAAGGCCATTCATACGATCAGCGTGAGGAAGCACCGTATGCCATAAAAATATGAAGCAGCATTCTGGGAACCATAACCAAATTGCAGTCAAAGTTTTTGACTGCATTGCAAACTATTCTCTCCAAAAGCTCAGACTTTCTAATGAGCCTGTAGGAAATTATGTGACGAAAGCCATTGTGTAATTAAAAATACATGAATACTTTGGTCTAATTAGGAAGTTCTCCCTTATTCAGGTTCAGTTGATCAGGAAAGACAGGACTGGTGTCTGAAGTTTTGCTTCTTTAGGTTTGTAAAGGAGCTACGAAGCTTAGAAATTAACTAAGTTAAAGTCAAATTCAAAATATTACCACTGTCTTTATGAATCCTGCTCATTTAAGGAGCACCCATTGTTGACATGGCTATTTAAGTAAATACACACAGCTTGTATTGAAAAGTACTGAGAGTAAAATGGGATGCTCTGGAGATGGCATGCATTGTCACCATGTCCTATGACAAGCATCAGCTAGAGAAATACTCCTTTCATCCAGCACTGGGCTGTGGGGCTGTAAAATTGTGTTTTTTTGGAGTGATGGAGGTATAAACTGAAGTGACATTTGTGATCCAGAACTAATCATGCGAAATCAGTACCCGACTTCATTAATGCTGTGCAATCAGTGCAATTTCCTCCAGGATCTTGTGACTGTAAAGCATAAGTAGTTTCATCTGGGGCAAATACATTTTCTTATTCTGATTCTAACATCCTTCTGAAAGACTTGTACGTCTAGTACAAAGGATTTCCTGAAGAGTGAAATCAGCAAAGTGGGGACAAACACTCAGTTAGCGCCCTTAATTTGAGTAGAAATGTTCCATTAGCATGCATCTACAAATTTTTGGACATGGTAAAACAGTATATGATACAGTTTCCAAAACTGCATTAACCTAGCAACCACACTGTCTAACACTTTCTTTTGCACAAAATCTCAAAACTCAAATGCAAAATCCAGACACCAATCATGTCTCAGTTGGTCAAGTACATCTCGGGAAATTTGCATTACCATTTTAACACAGAATATTACTTCCTCCATTCCAAAATCCTCCACAAAATGCCCCCACTTTCACTGTATGACTGGGCAGTTTTCAATCCAGTGAAGTTATAATTCCTACTAACAAGCTAACCCTGCTGGAGAGAGAGAGGCAGCATGCTGAGAACATTTCTTACTCCTCTGTTCCCTTTATAAACTTTCTCTTTCTCTCACATTGTTTACTTAGATGTCCGTGGTCAAAGACATACAAATGATTTAAATTGGGTTAGGGCTTAGGGGGGAAGCAAATGGCCTGCATCGGAGTGACACGAAGGTGTAATGTTTAAGACTTCAGACCTCTGGAGGCTTGTGAGATAAAGACAGCTGAGGAGACTGAAAGGTCACCAGATTAAACCACAGTATGAGTGTGTGAAAGGGTTTTGTTGCGGAGAGAACACAGAAATAAAATACTTTCAAACTTCAACTAACAACTGAGAAGCAAAGGCTGGGAAAAATGCAGAAAAGGAGAAAAGAAGAGGAGATGGTACTTTAACCCCAATGCTGTACACAAATATAAATGTAGCTATTTTCTTTTTCTTTTAGCTCAGTTCAGAAAAGAGAAAAACAATTCTCATTCAATGGTTTCATTGTAATTTTTATTTTCTACAGAATTAATGCAGACTTAAAAATGAGGTCAATAACATACGTAGGCAATCTGAATCTTGAGAGGAAAGAACAGTCCCCTTACTCTAATTCCGCTGCACACGAGAGGGGATAAGTCTCTAAAGTTGTGTGTCATTTTGTAGTCGACATCTTGCCCATGAACTCTGGATCTAAGCACTTTTTCTCTATGAGAAAAATTAATGGTGTTTTCGAAAATTACCTGTCACCTCTGTGGTAAACAAAAATGTTGCAAACCTGACACATTTTATCATGCGTATATTTTCCTCTCCAGTGTCACTGGGTGCTCTGAATTATGTGGATGTTTTGCAGCTGAAATGTAAATAATGCTACATAGAGTTCATGCTTGACAGCCCTTCTGCTTCTGCAAAGTGGCCCAAAATTCACAGCAATGTGAAAGACTGGCCTCTAGTTAATGGAAGCATTAGGCTGGAGCTACCTCATAGAAAGTTATTAGGTCTACAGAGGTGTACGGTTATTTTTCCATGTCTGATATAGATATTGCAACACTTTATTCCTAAACAAATGAAGTGAGTGTTTCAAAATTACATTGTATATTTCCTCAGGTTCTATTTGTCTTGTTTTATTATAATCTGATTTTGTACAAAGATCTCTAGGTTTCTATCTGCATGAAGGTTACAGGTGGGTTTCAACCAGGTACTCCAGTTTCCTCCAATAGTCCGAAGACATATACGTTGGGTGGATTGGAAGAGTGTTTGCCCTATGATGGACTGGTGGCCTGTCCAGAATGTTATGATGGACTGGTGGCCTGTCCAGAATGTTTCTCTGTCTGGCTACTGGTGGCCTGGTGGTTAAGTAATTACCCTGCAGTCAGAAGGCTGTCGGTTTGAATCCCAGGACTGGCTATGGCACCACTAACCTACTTTTGAACAAGTTACTCCTCGCGTGTATTGCTGGCTGCCTAATGATTCCCTTGATGAATGGGTTAAGTGCAGAGGAACCTGAAGTAAATTCTGTTTTCAACAAATAAAAGTGGTTTCCTCTCCTACATGCTTACTGTTACCTACCTTTTTGCTTGCACTCGGCACCTCTGCAACTCGGTTGGATTCCTTCTCCTTATTTGAAAACTGAAAGTTCTCCCAGGTTCAAAGATCTTGTGTTTTTCTGCTTAAGATTAAAGAAATGTGGGCATTTTTGGTCTTTGACATTAATTTACATTTTTAAAACCCCAGTTGTCATTACTATAATTACATGTTACATTATTACATTATCTTTGCTTTAACGTGGTCTACAAACACCATATAAAGCTCAGCATGATGTCTGGCAACAACAGCATCAACACAAAATGGGGAACTTCCACAGGGGAAATGAAAAATGTATGTTTAAAATGCAAGAAAAAAATCGAGGCAGGTATGCAAGACACATTATTGTGTCTATTTGGCCTTAGTATAAGACATCCAACTTAAAACTGCTGGACAAGAATGAAGACCTTGAAAGGTACTTCAAAAGTTTGCTTCAATATTAATTAATTCACACACAAGTATGTGAGAGGATCTGGGGTTTTTTTCGTAACAGATCACTCAAGGAAGGCAAATGGAAAGCAGGAATTCATTCTTTTCATTTCCAGAGTGACTTTGGTCACTTAGTAGAGTGATGAGCCATTCCTGGTGACCTAACAACTGTGGGTCAGCAAGCTATTAGAGGAATAAGGCGCCGGATTTATGGGTGCGAATGCGTGACTGTCTCTGGCACAGTAAAAGACATGTTATGGATTAGTGTTTCCCTAAGGGAGGTGTCAGAGAGCAGAAGGAGCCATGTCTGAGGATTTTCTGTTACAGAACTGCACAAGAGCATAAGATAAGCACTGGCAGAGTGGCTGTGGACAGAATAACATTGATAACTTTCATGCACATGTAATACATATACTCTCAAGAAGTGGAACCTTATTTTCGTAGACCTAGTCTTGTTCAATCTAATCTACAGGGGACAGTCTCCCTGGAGCAACTTGGGGTTAAGGGTCTTGCTCAGGTACCCAGTGGTGATTTACTGAAGGTAGGATTCAAACCCATGACCCCTTGGTTTAGAGGCACTATCCCACCACCACAGGACAATTATTTCTTTATACTTCAGTTCTTTTATTGAATTTGTATAATATGATTTATTTACACACACCATAATTCACCATGTATAGCAAAATTGCAAGCAATTGTCTAGTGGTGGCAATCTAGTTGGTAGGACCCCTGCCTCTAAATCAAGGGGTCATGGGTTTGAATCCTACCTTCAGTATATCACCACTGGGTCCCTGAGTAAGTCCCTTAAACCCAAGTTGCTCCAGGGAGACTGCCCCCTGTAGTTAGGCAATTAAAGTCGCTTTGGATAAAAGCCTCTAAATGCCGTAAATGTACACAATTAACTCATCAAAAAGCATTTACGGTAGAAGTCGATAGTCTTCAACATCTTCAACTTTTTTCTGTTCTTTTCTAGCAGGGAAGTCATCGTCTGTGATAATTAATCAAGCAAATAGAAATTAGGTTGAAAAACACAAGTATTCCTTTGAATGTCCCAAACCATTCTTTCTCTAAGTGGCTATAGATTAGTGAGCATGCACACTAATTAGGCTACAACTGCATTAGTGGGGCCTGCAAGGGTTTTTTCAGGAGCCCATTTTGATGAAATAAAGTTGTTTCTAAATCCACAAAACAGACCAAAAAAACAATGTAATCTCAGCTATGCTAGGCCACATTAGAAGTGATTTAGCCTAAGTGTCCACCAGTGGCCCTGAAATCTAAAACTGAGTAGTGTTTCGAACCAACATCACAGGCCAGGAAGCCATGAGAGAAGGACAGGCGTAAATCAGTGCAGGATGGAGGGCAGAAGAAGGAAAACCAAGGGGCCAAAGAGAAGCTTTGGCAGACAAACTCACACATTACGGCTGTAAATAGTGACAGTAAAACTAGACCTCAGCAAGCTCTCAGCAAATCAAACGAGATTACAGAGGCTGCAAGGGCGCTGTTTGTCCATGCACATAAACTTGTAGGCCACGATTGTAGTTTTGGCAGAGAGGCTGTGAAAGGGCCTGTGACAGAGCAGAAAAGCAGCTGCTACATGGATGTTGCCGCCAAATAGAAGAATGATGACCACCGGCTCTCTATGAAAGAGAGAATACGCAACATGGTCATTGCCCCAAGATGATTTTCAGAGATATTCACAATACAGAAGCAATTAGGCTAAATCTGATCTTATCTCTGCCACAATTTTCAGCATTTGTTCTCTATTCCAAAGCCAATAGTCATTGTCTGAAGCTTTGTCTAAAAGTTCATTTATGCTTCTGAATAATTCCATATAGGATTTGTTTGCAAATGTCAGTTGCACATTTAAAGTAAATTGAAAAAATCCTTCTAAAACAGACTTTCGCATCCCTAGTCCTGGAGGCACCACATTTAAGCATTTCCCTAATCTCATAATCCCTTTTCAATTAATAAAACCAACTAAACAGCTAAGCAAGAGTTGAGAAAGTGTTCAAATGTGCTGGGCAGGGGGTCTCCAGGACTGGGGTTGGTGCTATAAATGAACAGAATATGTTGATTTTATTATGCTGCTTTTCTTTCAGTGGAAAAAGGTACAATACAAATAAAGGATAATGATTGTCCATGATGATTATGATTGTGATGAAAATAATAGCAACAATAATAATAATAATAATATTCATCATCATCACATTCATCAGCATCATCATCAAGTTCTATTCCAGCTAAGATTCTGCAAATATACACTCCATATTTGGGCTGTTAGTTTCAATTCAATATGTCATCAATATGCATCCAAAATGTAAACCACTGTCATTTGTCAAAGGAACTTTTTCCAACAAAACATAAATGGGTTTCCGCATGAACACACTGAAAATCTACCAAAAAAATCTAATAAACATAATTCAGATTAAGCTCAGATTAATTGGCCAAGACATGTTTAGTATTTTAAGTTTGCTATTTAAACATGTACTGGAACTTTGAAGCTAAGGTAGCTAACAAGCAAAAGACCTCAAAATCTTTCTGGGTGACAAAGACTTCTATTATAATAGCCCTGTAGCTTTACTGCAAGTACAAAAGAAACAAACCTCACAAACCTCATCAGCTGCGTTTGGAGAAAACTGGGTTTAATTGGAATAAACTGCTGGCAATTGGTAAGATATTAAACAAAAACATCCATCAAACATAGTGGTAGGAAATTACAATAAAGGCTCAAATTGGAAGAAAATGAGGAGTGTATAGCCTCTTAAATCCATCTACACTTTACTTCTACACATACATAAAACCAATTAAACGACTTCACAAAGTTTTGTGCTTTTTCAGGCAATACATCTGGCTAGAAGAGCAATATTGCGTCTCAGATCTTGCAAACAGACTACTTGTGCTTTCGTCTGGCGATGAGGCTGGAGAAATGAAAAAAAAATCATTGTGTTTACAAAGCATGCCAGTCTATTGAACTGCTCCTGAACTAATGTTTGCCTCAAGGGTATCCCTCACATTGGCAGCCAAAAGAATGGCCTTGGCAAGGCTCCTGGAGCACTATCAAATGATGAAAGTAAGAGGGTCCCCTCAACATCAGCCTAATCAACAGCTTTATTAATAAAAAAAAAAAACCTTGTAGAGTAATGAGCTTTGAAGAAGGAGTCACTTGGAGAGAAGATCCTCAACCTTGAGAAGAGCAAGCAGAGTATAACCTCACTAGACTGTTAAAAGTGAGAAACCGGCGGCTGCTGTGTCAGTCCACTGCCAGATGTGAGTGATCCTAGAGGCCCTATTGATAAGTAATTCAGGGGAGACGAATTGGAGTCCTGAGCCTGTGTTATTAACAGTCACAGTGGGAATGCTGTGGGTGGGGTTTTGGGAGACACCCGGCACACAGAGACTGATTATGTGTGACAGATGATGTCTGTTATCAATTTGTACCCTGACAATGGCTGTGTGACCTAGAGGTAGGTGAAAGGAACAAAATAAAATGTGGTGAAGTGGGGGTGTGGTAATATATGTTCTACACTACAACCATAAAATATACTTTTTTTTTTTTTTTTTTGAGAAATACTGACAGCTAACAAAGCTTTAATTAAGTAATATATGTGTAATTTATGAGATTTTAAACTATGGCTCAAAATATACAAAATCTAAAACAAGTGATACACTTAATGGACAACAGTCCAGAGAAACTGGATAATGTTTACAGCTGTTTGAAAGGCTGCCTCTTGTGTCAGGTTAATAAAACAAAACAGTAAGGCTGTCACAATGATGTGTATTATCTGAACAATAAAGTAAAACACTTTATTAAAAGGCCACTTCTGAATGAAGCAGCAATGATTAGTTGCCAGTTTATGTGATAATGTACACAATGATAACTATAAAGCATGTATAAAACATAATAACTGTTTTTTAACAGGTTGTAGTATATTTCACCAACAAAGCTCATGAGATGAAAGCCTCTTTTGCTACTTTAAGCGTTCAAGACAAAGGTCTTTTTAGCTTCTTATGAAAAGGCCTGGAGCTTAATTAATAAAAAAAATTCTGATTGAATTTGTACTGAACTATGAAGAGGTGGACTAAGCTGAATGCACACAAGCATCTGCACCCAATAACGGATTACAGTCATGGCAGCTCTGTTTCCCCTGGACTGGTCTAAGAGCTCCAGGCAGCTGAGGGAATATATGCGTTAATGGAGTAGCTACAGAAGTATTGAACAACGGCCACACATGCGCAGAAGAGGTCAGGACGATTTCAGCTAAGAGGCCCCCTGTGATGAACCTTTGGCCATGCAATTAAAAGCAGCGTTGTGGACTATGGAGTGCTGCTCAATCCCGTTGGCGATGGAACAGACTGTTTTATGAGACATAAATGTAACCAGTGCTCTCTCATTTGGCCTGAAGTGGTGGATGGACACACTGGGCAAAACGCATAATGAAGTTTTCAAGTGGATGTCAACTGCCAGTCAATAACTGGAGGCAGTTGTCGGATGGGCTTGTTGATATCAGCAGTTTCTCCTTCTGCCCGCTCTCATGAAGCAAAGACTAATATAACATCAAGTAGAAAAGCTATTTGCCCTCTATCCTTTTCTTTGTGTATATAATTTACCCAGAGAGTGCGCGCACACACTTAAGCAGCTAAGGGCACACCAACTGAGGCGCACATTTATGCTCAATAATAAGAGAAACCCCAAGGTCTAAAGCGACACTACATGTCTGCGATGCAAAAATTAATTCAGCCTTGATCTATAATGTCGCTCCTCATTTGGACAAGACAGGCTAAAAGCAACACCAGGAGACAAAAGGAGGATTAAGATAATGACCTTAGACAGTTTTTTTGTTCTGTAGTGTGTCAGGGTGATTAGGTAGCTGGCTGATGATGGCCTGTACAGGTTTGCAACAAGGAGTGGAAAATTTGTTGGTGTGTTATTCTTATCATGATTAGGGCTGTTGCTTTATAAATCATTAACAATTTATATTACATGTAAATGAGCATCATATTTATTTTCTTTCAATTATTAGATCTTTTTCCTTGCCTTAACTACTTTCTTTTCATATATACTGAATCCCTGGACTAGTGCATTTTCTCCGGTCCTAACTTTGCCAACAGCTGAGAAACATAAACATTGTGATACTTTATATGAAAATACTGATCAAGTATGATGTTATATTTTAGTCACACTGTTCTCTCTTACCTGCAAGCTCTCTGAGACTCTAATGGCAAGCCACAGCACAGCTGCATGGCAGCGAGGACTATAGTACAGCCAGCTGTGCATGGGGGAGGAGTGTGAGGGCAGAGGGACAGATGGCTATTGCTGAGTGTATGTGTGTGTCTTTAATACAGTACTCAGGCATCTAATCATCTACACTGGAAAGCCTCAAACCTCCCCATCATGCTTCCATAAAACCTTCAAAGAGCTGTGAACAGATTGGAGACAGGGCCTTTGAGTAAAGGCTGAGGTTGGGGCATCCTTGGCTATAGGAAGAGGACATATGCTGATTACAAAATGAGCACATTTTCAGATTGCATTAAAAGCTCACAGTTATTAATGAGCATGTAGTCATTTCAATTCAGTCTCAAACAATGTAAATAATTAAGGAATACATGAACTGTATTGCCCATCGGCCTCTCATTTGCCATCTGGACACTGTAGCTAAAAGAAGATTTAGAAATGTCATGCGTGAAAACACTTTTAATTTACAATGTATAAATAATGCAAAGTGTGTGTAGAATGTGTGTAGAATATCAGATACTATTTTGCAATCATGAAAAGTTTGATTAATCATCTATGCATAATGGTGATCTTTATCAGTGTGTTAAGTTATGTGATACAACATTGCTTAAATGGGTTAGTTCGGCTCTATCGGACCACTGGTCTTATCTTTTATAGGTACAAGAATTGAATTGAAAAGCTTCGTCTTAGTTTTTAAGGACTGCTGACAATACTTCTAATTTTAAAAAATAATAAATTGTTTTTTAGAGCATAAAATAACAGTACATCTGAAACAATGCAGTGTTTACAGAACTTGAATTATTCAAAAAAACAAATCCTATGTTCACCTTTAAACAAAATGGCAATAGTTAACTTTGACATACTTCTAGGTGTGTTTTACTATCCAACTTGTTACATTGCAATAGGAGAGAACAGCAGTGTTTTTATACTCATCTGCATTAAATTTGATGTGATTCAGGTGATCACTAATCATTACCTCATAAAGCAGAATGAGGTAATTCTGTAGTAATTAAACAGACACTGGTTTGGAATGGCTGCCATACTCATAGAGATGTAAATAAATTGCAGTGGTCTCTTATTTTGTTCTGGAGCTGTACACTGTGATAGAGTAAATGAACTGGCCCATTTCAGCCCTTTCATACTATTAATATCTACTATTACCATAAACTTAAAATAAACATTTTCATCAACATATACACTGTAATTCTACATTTTTAACCAAGAAAAGTCCTTACCTTTCACTAGATTGAAAATAATAAAGCTGCCTCAGCAAAAGCAGTTAATTGTGCACATTAGCAAAACAAAAGATTCAAGCGGAAGGTTACATGCCCTTGTCAAACAGAATGTTCCGATCGATTGAAGTAAATTCAGAATACTGGCCAAGTGTATGATCACAATGCAGGATTACATAGGAGATCAAAGAGGAAAACAAAGTAAGCATAATATTGATGTTGGCTGATATGTCAGGATTTTGTTATCAAGACAGCAGAAAATAAAAGTCTGTTGCAGATGAAGTCACAGGCATTCCTGAATAGCAAAACTGTTTCAATTTGATCTAATAAAATCTGTTATGGATTGCACAATAATATCATTCCACAAGACGTCAATCCTTGAAAGTCAAGAATGCAACATACGACACATAGGCACAATGTGCTGGTTTGGCTGACAAACAATTTTGTGACTTCAGCACTTCTGAAAGTGTAAATTAAAATATTTATTCTTATAACTCCCTGCTACAGAAAGCACAAAGACACATTCCCCTTCAGGGAGAGGACAGAACAACAAGAGAAAGAAAAAAAACTCTTTGAAGTTACTCAATACTGACACTGGAGTTTCAAACTGGCCAATGGCCAAAAACTCACAAGAAAAACCCCAAAACCTTTTTTGTCGCAAGCTGAAGTTCAGTAAGGGGCAAGACAAGGTCATTTTGCAGGATGGTACAAAAACACTGAGTACTCATTACGCTCAAATTTATCCAAGCTATATGAAGTCATGCATCTTGTGTTGCGTCCCCAAAGAGCAGACAGTGTCCCATATTCTTAATTTCTCAAAGAAATAAAGGCTTTCTTCTTGCAAAAGTGTCACTTTCACAGAGATAAACAGAAGTACTAAATATAAATAAATAGTAAGGTAATTAGATGGGGATTGATACAGAACTGTATGAACTAACAAGACAGTGTAAGATCTGAACAAAAGCAGCCCTTTAAGATAAACTGAGAAACGATACCATTCCTGATTAGTACGCACAACATCCAGATAGTGGGAGATAAAGTCTAACTTTAACATGCCCCCTGTCGTAGCTGTGGGAGTGTGTGTGCGTGTGTGTGAGTCTAACAGTGCCATTAGAATTATATTAAGCTGTGGCTGCTTCACATTCCATCAGAGTGTGTTAATGAGGAGCGTTAGGTTGCCTGGCTGACCCCCTCCATTAAATCACATCAATCCAAACTTTCCCTCTTAATCCGTGCCTGCCAGCCCACGCGACACACCGGCCCAGATGGGAACCCTCCAAGGGGGAGGCTGTCACATACACATTCCAACACATACACACACATATCTTCACAATCTGAATTTGCCAAAGTTTGCACGGTGCAGCTGGTTTTATGCGCTGCCATTAAAGCTGATGATGAGACAGCCTCTGGGAAGTACAGGTCATGTGTGTGTGTGTGTGCTTCTGTAGTCTCTTTCCTTCTCATTACCTTGTAACTAACTACCCTGTATATTGTCATCAAAAAACATTTGCATCCGACACAACAGCCTACCGACCAATAAAGTAAGCCACGGCTTCTAGTCATTAAAAGGAGGCAGAAATGCTTTTGGATATGCTGCAGTAAACGCAGGAAAGGATTGTGAACGAAAGAGACTAGTAAATCAGATTTAGATCTCATTTCACCTTATTCCAAAGGCAAAGCATAACCTTTCATGGGCAGCACAGCTATGCCGTTAAAGTCCATATCTTGCCGTGCGTCATACCCTTCTTCTTAGAGACATATCCTGGGCAAGCAAATGAATGCTCTTGAAAATGAACATGTATCACTGAGAGTGTACTGGGCGGAAATGGCCGTTATGCACTGTCTACCAAATGTTTATGGAAAGCTCACTTGGTTGATTTTTAGAGTTAGTTTTTAGAAACTGTTTTTTTTCTAGTAAGCTACATGAAACACTTGCACCTTCCATGCATGGATAAACATATAAACAAGCTTGCAGGTATTTTAAGGCAGGGGTGGAATTTATTATCATTTATTTTATGTTATTTAGGCATTTTTATGATCTTCATTAGTTGTGCATTGTTTAATTTTCACAGGGGAGTTAATTTTTGCTAACATATATCAGCTGTTTGTTATTTTGTCACATTTAGTTTCATGTTCATCAAAGTGTCATCCAAAGCATAAAAAGCATCAAAGTGTCTTCCAAGGCACAAAATACCCAGACTGTGGAACTGCACATGCGCAGAAGTGCATGGTAGCACATCTTGATGGGTAACATATTTTGACATCTTTTAGAATGTCAGTATTGGGAAGGCAGTACTTTTGTCAGTTACATTAATTATATGTTAGAATATTCGAAAGTGCAAAGAATCACAAAGAAAAAATGATTCTTAAAAACATTTTCAAATTCTCAGTGGCAGGTTTCCCTTTTGTATGAAATAATATCTTCTGTACATCCTAGAGCAATGCTTTTTGGGCCAGTGTCCTGCATGATTGGTGATACACCTGCTTGGACAGTTGGTGGCCCAGTGGTTAGGGAGTTGCCCCTAGAACTGGAAAGTTGTGGGGTCAAATCCCAGGAATGCTGAGGCACCCTTGAAAAAGGAACTGTCCCCATACACTGCTCCCTAGGTGCCACTGCGCCACTGCGTCACTCAAGTGAATGGAGACTTTCCTCTGGAATCAATATTAAAAAAATCACACCTTATTCAACTTAGTGGGTGGTTTAGTGGATGTGTGTGGGAAAGCACTAAACTACATTGACTTCCAGAACTGGAGATGAAGAATCAGTTAGCCAAGCACCTAAGTTTGGGTACATCAGAAAATATAAGACAGTACTATACAAATTTATATGTATACTTATCACACTTAATATACTTATTATATTTAGTACACTTGTGACGGGTGGTGTCCGCTAGAGGGCACCCCCGTCTGTTTTCTGTTGTTTTCCTTATTTGGTCAGTTTCCTCCTCATTACTCCAGCC